>JAFEMH010005207.1:0-173119 GCA_022495995.1 Adenophora triphylla var. japonica | reverse complement strand
TGGAAAGATCGAAGAAAAGTCATTTTCTCCGATTGAAGCACCAAATAATTCTTGGGCAATTAACATTGCTAAGAATAAGCCTGTCTTAGGTAATACACCAAGACAAAGTATTTCCAAAAACATCTTGGAAATCGGAGAGCCTTCTGTTAGGTATGAAACACCTAGAGATAGGCATGACAGAGAACTCTTAAAATCTATGTCAAAAAGAATAGAAGATTTAACAGCTCTATTGCAAGATAGTTGCTAACATGTCAAATCCTCTAATCAGGAAGCCTCATGTCTACAAAAAAGGCAAGATTCTAAATCTTAAACCTTTAGACGAAGGTGCAAACAAACCCGCTAAACAATATGTGTTTAGTAGCAACAGTTATACTATCAGACATATAACTGAAAGTTGCAACAATTTAAATCAAATTGTTGGAAGAAATTTCCTTGGGATATCCAAGCTCCTATCCTTCTTCGGATTAAGCAAAGATCCAAGCGAAAGTCACTCAAAAGACCCTAGCGTTTTTGATCATGCAAAATCGCATTTTCAACAAGGGGGGAGAAGTGATAAAAAGAGTTTAGAAGAAATCAAAAATCTTTCTACTCGGACAACACGAAGAAATCGTAAGATTAAAAGTCGTGGTTGAAAGGCTCAAAAGTCCAGAGGACGAAAAGCCCATTAACCGTCAAGAAGTTTCGGACTTCAATAATCGGTTAAAAGAAATTCAAGATAAGCTTACTCAAGTAATTGGGTAATGACGGCCAGTATACACACCATACGTACCGATCTTTGATAAAATCATTAAGCCTCTTCTAGAAAAAATTCTAGAAAAACTTAATGAAGAAAGAGCATCTACTACAAATTGTAGAAGCAAAGTTAGCTGCAAAAGTTATTTACGAAATGAAAAACTGCCATTGCAATAAAGAAATTCTCGAAGCTTTAAGCTCTCAGCTAAAGAAGAAGAGAGTAAAGGTCATCTTAGAAAAGATGATAAAGAAAAGAGGTCCATACCTTTATAGTTACCCCAACTTCGGTGGGTAATGAAGAGTTAGGAACGGGAAAAAATTCCAAAAGTTTATCCTGGCCTTTCGGGGTAGATAAATAATGGATTATCTCCAAAATATTCAAGAGTTTTATTCAAAAACTTTAATGAAAAGCTCCTTAACAAACAGTCAAGAAGCTAAAAAGTTTGAACAAGCACTAATCCTTCTTGAAGAACCGGATTTAGTCAATCAAACTATCAGAGGGAGTGCTGACTTAAAAACCCTGTTTGGTTTTCAAGAACACGTTATAAATATTATTAACGAATCTTCTGAAACAGACACGGACTCCTCTAAAAGCGAAAGCCTTCCAAGTCCTTCTTCAGAAGATGAAGAAGAACCAACTGGAACCCTGAGAATGGATAACACATTCCCAAAAATGGAACCAGGATATCCTACTGGAAGAACCAGAGAGAACCATTTTCAAAAGAAGAGAAAAACTCCCTTCTTTGAGGCTTCCACAAGCCACTCTCAAGAAAAAGATACACCTTTTGGAAGGTTCACTCTTAATCTTGACTCCCCGTCCAAAAGACAAAAAGACCCTTATTGACTTATGGGCAAAAGAAATGAGTTTGATCGTTCAAACCAATCGTAAAAATACTATGATCGAAACACGCACTCTTACTACTTGATCATAAAACTCATGGATCGGTGAACAAATTCATAAAAGACACTGAATGGGCACGAACTGACTTCGGTCCCACAGAGACTTTTGAATATGTCCTCGACGGCATATATACCATGTTCTTAGGTATAGATTTTTCTCTTGCAAAAGAAAGAGAAAAATTTACGATTATCGAAAGAGCAAAAGATAGACTGACGAAAATGCAGATTTGCGACATCTGTCAGTTGGAACAGTTCTACTGTGAATACGAGAGAAATCTCTATGACACAGGAGATCAAGAAGGATATAAAACTTATGTAGTTGACTACATAAGAAAAATTCCTTTAGTTGGAGAAATCGCTCTCATGCGTTTTCACCAAGAGAAAAGTGCAACCACTAATTTTAGTTTAGCATTTGCACACAAAATCGTTAAAGAAGAAATCTCAAAAATTTGCGATTTAACGAGAAAGCAGAACAATTTTTAAATCGTTCAGCAAGAAGTGCTGCGATAAGATAGTTGAAAAAGACTTCAACTATGGATGTCAGTCAAACCACATCCAAAGAAAAAAGAAGAAAAGCTTCAAAGGAAAATCCAAATATTCCTTTAGGAAGAAAAGAAAAACCTTTAAGCCAGGAAGATATGTCCAGAAGAAGCAGACATATAAAAAGAAATTTTGCCCTAAAGGCAAAAAGAATTGTAGATGCTGGGTTTGCAATGAAGAAGGCCACTATGCAAATGAGTGTCCTAATAGAAAACAGCATCAAGACAAGGTCAAGATGCTCGAAGAAATCGTTCTTCTTGGACTGTGTCCAATAGAAGACGAATACGAAGGATATAAAGAAATCTTCATTATAGAATTTGATCCCGGAGAATCAACTTCTGAGTCTGGCGATGGATCATCAGACAACGAATGATCATTGCAAAGAAGATTTAGTAATGCCTAACATTACTAACCCTTCCTCTATCTATATTCAAGGAACTTTTAAGTTCGAAGGATACAAAAAGATAAAATTGCACTGCTATGTAGATACAGGCGCAAGCCTTTGCGTAGCAAGTCAATATGTCATTCCACCTGAACACTGGGTGAATGCAGAAAGACCAATACAGGTTAGGATTGCTAATGGTTCTACCATAACAATCAATAAGGTTTGCAAACGTGTAAACAGGATTAATAGAAATAGTACTTTTTATGTAAAGATTTAATAAAAAGATGATGATTAAAGATTAGTTTATACCTTTGTTCCTTAAACCATTTCCCTATGTTGACCAAATTTCAAGCATTTGCCCAGCGTTTCCCCTTCACGGCCTCCTGCCTCAGCGGGTACTCCTAACGGCTGCCTCCAGAAATCTTCAGGTCCTAAGTTAACTACTGGATAAGATTTTTAGATACTTGGGTATAAACATGAATAATCTCTTATTTCATCACACTATTTTACATACTCAGAGAGCTTTACATAATTTCCTATTCTACTAACCCTGTTGAGGGTTTACTCACTCATCATTTTTCTCTCTCTTAGGATCGACTTCCTAGCCTTAATTTCGAATGCTTATTATAGAAAAACCTTCTCCCTTATATAGAGTGCGGGAGAATGAAAAGGAAAACATATTGACGTATGCCCTTACGTCAGTACACACTGAATTATTACATAAAGAAGTGGGCGGCTCCTTTTTATCTGCTTTTTCTCCACTAGTTCATAATGGAGTCTTCTTTTTCTTCATGATGGGGGTCCGCCTTACGCGTCTTCCACCTTGATTTTGCCAGCTGCTTTTTCCGCTTTGTCTTTTTGCGTCGGCTGGTTATTAGTGGGAGATCCACTTTCGTTCTGTCCACACATGTAGCATGGCATCTTGGCTATTTTTTCCACAATAGGACAAAGACGTCTGTCGTGGTGGGGAAGGTGTGTTCCCTGAAGGAATCTTTGCTGAAAAGATAAGATTCTTTCTTGATCTTGTTGACTGATGGGTCTTCCGGAATTGGAGTACATCAGGCAATGTTTGTCTTCATGGTTGACGAAGATATGGTCGTCTTGAGAAAACCTGAAGATAAGAGTGAGAAACTCTTCTAACTTTCTTTTTCCCAGGGGAAATAGATCTACTTTGTCCAATGTACATGGAGATGGTTCTGAGGGTGAATAGTTTTCTCCTTTGCTGATACCAATGTGTATCAGGTGCTGTGGTCTGTAAAGAACCTGATGATCTTCTTCCCAAATAGGGATGGAACTGGATATCTTAAGAAAAATATCCTTATCTGACTTTAAAATTTTCGTTCTAAAGTTTTTGACTGCCTTGTAAATTACTTTTGGCAGAAGTTTAATTTCTTGTAAATTCTGGCTAGGGTAGATGCACTTAACCAAGCCATAAATGAAACAATCGGCAACCATTTCTGGGTTTGCGCCTGATGAAATTGAAATGACTTAAATTCTTTCCTTTTTTGGTAAAAAATTTTTCATCAAGCAAATTTTCTTCACTAGCGGTTCTAGCGAATTGGTAAAGATATTCAAAACCTTTAATGGTTAAATCATCGCTTTGAATTTCTTCTTCCGGGAGGATTCCTTTGAGGGAGTCGTCCCAAAGAGATTTTTGTTTCTCTTTTTGCTTTTAGAGCAAAAGAAAAAATTTGCCGGTCTAAGGATATCTTTGCTACAAATTAATTGTAGATCCGCAAATCCTTTTCTCGTAATAAATGTTTGCAGCTTTTGCTTCCAAAGTTTTTGTATTTTTTGAAAGAGCAATTTGAGATACCATCAATTGCTTGTTTGGCAATGTCCCAATTTTCAAAAAATTCCTCTATTAGGTCCATTAAAAACAACGTAATAGGGTTTTCGAGTTTTTATTAGGGATTTGAATTCCCGAATTTGACGTTTCACCGCGCCGGATTTACTCCGTCTTTTGGGACTTGAATTCCTGATTGGGTCTCGAGATTAATTAATTGCTTAATACTCTCGTAAGCACCTTGGTTGGAAGTTGAATCTTCCCTTATGCTTTTGGGCAAAGCATCGCCCATCAACGGTATTGATTTGTCTTTACCAGCTTTCCGTTTGAACTCGGACTAGCTTCAACTTTTGTTTTTGAAAAACATGGTGTTGAAATTACCATTTTTGGTTCGCACTCAAGGTACCTACAAGTTGACTTGTGCCTGTTAGGCAAGGAGCAACAGCCTTTTGATGTTCAGACTTCAAGAGTCTTACATATCTTAGTTGAGCTCTCACAAGCTCAATTTGTTGCATCAAGAGTGTTTCCTGATGTTGTAACATGATTTCTTCATCCATTTCTGGATCCCTGTAAGGACGAATTGTCCCTGAGGTTTTACCCTCTTAAGGAGCCGAAGCTCTACTTTTTATCCCGAAGGTGTTAGCAAGCTTTCCTGAAATCATAAAAATTAAGTATAATGAAATTCACGAGTCAAGAAATCAGCTAAACTGTTTTTTGTTCCTTCCAGATGTTCTACAGAGAAACTGTATCTGCTTAGCCATTGTTGCCAACGGATATATTCAAGGAACTTTTAAGTTCGAAGGATACAAAAAGATAAAATTGCACTGCTATGTAGATACAGGCGCAAGCCTTTGCGTAGCAAGTCAATATGTCATTCCACCTGAACACTGGGTGAATGCAGAAAGACCAATACAGGTTAGGATTGCTAATGGTTCTACCATAACAATCAATAAGGTTTGCAAAAACCTTGATGTACTTTTTGGAGATACAATCTTTCATATCCCAACAGTATATCAACAGAAGTCGGATTGACTTCCTTATAGGTAACAACTTCGTTTAACCTATAGTCCTTTCACACGCTTTACCAACAAGATCATCTTCACAACCTTGGAAAAGGAAGAAGTATGGATTAAAAAGTCACACGAGCAGAAGGCGTGTAGGCTTTAAAGGGTTTTTAGAATCAATGAAAAAAGATTCTAAAAGTAAAGCATGTGCTCCAGTTAACATCTCTTCTACAAAAATTTATTTTTTAGAGAGGGGG
Organism: Adenophora triphylla var. japonica; assembly: GCA_022495995.1. NCBI lineage: Eukaryota > Viridiplantae > Streptophyta > Magnoliopsida > Asterales > Campanulaceae > Adenophora > Adenophora triphylla. The sequence continues at coordinate 167,515 of JAFEMH010005207.1, read as the reverse complement.
AGAGCTATGCTTAAAAAATTCCATGATGAACAAAAGCAGTTAAGATTGCTTAACTCAGAAATGGAAATAAAAATAGCAATTGAAAAATTGTTAGAAAAAGTCTGTTCAGAAAATCCTTTAGATCCTGAAAAAACAAAGCATTGGATGAAGGCCAAGATTATGTTGGTAGATCCAACAAGTATTTGTAGGGTTAAACCTATGAAATACAGCCCACAAGACGTGGAAGAATTTGCCAAGCAAATTAAGGAATTACTGGAAATGAAAATTATTATTCCCAGTAAATCTCCTCACATGTCACCTGCCTTCCTCGTTGAAAATGAAGCGAGGAAAAACGACGTGTGAAAGAAAAGAATGGTAGTTAACTACAAAAAGATGAATGATCTTACCTGTAGGAGATGGCCATAATCTCCCCAATAAAGATTTCTGCTGTCTCTTATCCGTGGGAAAAAGATGTTCAGTAGTTTAGATTGCAAGTCTGGATTCTGGCAAGTAATGCTTGATAAAGAATCTCAACTCTTAACGGCATTCACGTGTCCACAAGGACATTATCAATGGCTAGTTTTACCTTTTGGGTTTAAACAGGCGCCATCAATCTTTCAAAGACACATGCAAAATGCCTTCAGAGATTATGAAAGATTCGCCGTATCTATGTAGATGATATCCTCATCTTCAATAATGTAAGAGAAACATTTAATACATGTTTCTGCTGTTCTAAAGAAATGCGAAACTTTGGGTATCATTTTATCCAAGAAGAAAGCTCAGCTCTTTAAAACAAAGATTAATTTCCTAGGTTTAGAAATTGATCAAGGTTCTCATTGTCCTCAAGGTCATATTCTGGATCACATCCATAAGTTCCCTGACCAAATTGAAGACAAGAAACAACTGCAAAGGTTTTTAGGAATTTTAACCTATGCATCAGATTACATTCCAAAGTTAGCAGCTTTAAGGGCACCCCTTCAAAGCAAGCTAAAGAAAGATCTTCCATGGAAATGGCAAGATTCTGATACTCTTTATCTTCGTAAGATAAAGAAGCAGCTAATCAACTTTCCAAAGCTCTATCATCCAGAGCCTGACGACAAGTTGATTATTGAGACTGACGCCTCCAATGAATTTTGGGGTGGAATACTCAAAGCAGTTAATTCTGACAAAGAGTTAATTTGCAGATACACTTCTGGCAGTTTCAAAGCTGCAGAAAAGAATTATCATTCTAATGAAAAAGAATACCTTTCTGTCATTAGAGTAATAAACAAGTTCTCTATCTATTTAACTCCTGTTAAGTTCCTAGTAAGAACTGATAATAAGAACTTTACTTATTTCCTTAAACTAAAAATTCAAGGTGATAATAAGGTGGTAGATTAGTCCGTCGGGCAACAATGGCTAAGCAGATACGCTTCTCCGTAGAACATCCGGGAAGGAACAAAAAATAGTTTAGCCGATTTCTTGACTCGTGAATTTCATTATACTTAATTTTTATGATTTCAGAAAGCTTGCTAACACCTTCGATAAAAAGTAGAGCTTCGGCTCCTTAAGAGGGTAAAACCTCAGTGGACAATTGGCCCTTACAGGGGATCCGTAAATGGATGAAGAAATCATGTTACAACATCAGAAACACTCTTGATGCAACAAATTGAGCTTGTGAGAGCTCAACTAAGATATGTAAGACTCTTGAAGTCCGAACATCAAAAGGCTGCTGCTTCCTTGCCTAACCAGCACAAGTCAACTTGTAGGTACCTTGAGTATCGAACCAAAAATGGTAATTTCAACACCATGTTTTTCAAAAACAAAAGTTGAAGCTAGTCCGGCTCAAACGGAAACCTGGTAAAGACAAATCAATACCGTTGATGGCCGATGCTTTGCCTAAAAGCATAAGGGAAGATTCAACTTCCAACCAAGGTGCTTCCGAGAGTATTAAGCAATTAATTAATCTCGTACTCCAATCAAAGGGAATTCAAGTCCCAAAAGACTGAGGTAAATCCGCCGACAAGGAAACGTCACCTGGAATTCAAATCCCTAATAAAAACTCAAAACCCTATTACGTTGTTTTTAATGGACCTAATAGAGGAATTTTTGAAAATTGGGACATTGCCAAACAAGCAATTGATGGTATCTCAAATTGCTCTTTCAAAAAATACAAAAACTTTCTGGAAGCAAAATCGCCGGCAAACATTTACAAAGCAGAAAAAAGGATTGCCTTGATCTACAATTAATTTGTAGCAAAGATATCCTTAGAACAGCAAATTTTGCTGCTGCTCTAAAAGCAAAAAGAGAAACAAAAATCTCTTTGGGACGACTCCCTCAAAGGAATCCTCCTCAGGAAGAAGAAATTCAAAACGATGATTTAACCATTAAAGGTTTTGAATATCTTTACCAATTCGCTAGAACCGCTAGTGAAGAAAATTTGATTTGATGAAAAATTTTTTACCAAAAAGGAAAGAATTTAAGTCATTTCAATTTCATCAAAGGCGCAAACCCGTAAATGGTTGCCGATTGTTTCATTTATGGCTTGGTTAAGTGCATCTACCTAGCCAAATTTACAAGAAATTAAACTTCGCCAAAAGTAATTTACAAGGCAAAAACTTTAGAAACGAAAATTTTAAAGTCAGTATAAGGATATTTTTTCTTAAGATATCCAGCTTCCATCCCTATTTGGGAAGAAGATCATCAGGTTCTCCAGATCACGCGCACTCCGATACACATTGGTATCGCAAAGGAGAAAACTATTCACCCTCGTAACCATCTCCATGTACATTGGACAAAGTAGATCTATTTCCCCTGGGAAAAAGAAAGTTAGAAGAGTTTCTCACTCTTATCTTCAGGTTTTCTCAAGACGACCATATCTTCGTCAACCATGAAGACAAACATTGCCTGATGTACTCCAATTCCGGAAGACCCATCAGTCAACAAGATCAAGAAAGAATCTTATCTTTTTTCGGAAAGATTCCTTCAGTGGAACACACCTTCCCCACCACGACGACGCCTTTGTCCTATTTGTGGAAAAAATAGCCAAGATGCCATGCTACATGTGGGTGGACGAAAGTGGATCTCCCACTAATAACCAAACACGCAAAAAAGACAAAGCGGAAAAAGTACCGGTGCAAAATCAAGGTGGAAGACGCAGAAGGCGGACCCCCATCATGAAGAAAAAGAAGACTCCATTATGAACTAGTGGAGAAAAAAGCAGATAAAAAGGAGCCGCCCACTTCTTTATGTAATAATTCAGTGTGTACTGACGTAAGGGCATACGTCAATATGTTTTCCTTTTCATTCTCCCGCACTCTATATAAGGGAGAAGGTTTTTCTATAATAAGCATTCGAAATTAAGGCTAGGAAGTCGATCCTAAGAGAGAGAGAAAAATGATGAGTGAGTAAACCCTCAACAGGGTTAGTAGAATAGGAAATTATGTAAAGCTCTCTGAGTATGTAAAATAGTGTGATGAAATAAGAGATTATTCATGTTTATACCCAAGTATCTAAAAATCTTATCCAGTAGTTAACTTAGGACCTGAAGATTTCTGGAGGCAGCCGTTAGGAGTACCCGCTGAGGCAGGAGGCCGTGAAGGGGAAACGCTGGGCAAATGCTTGAAATTTGGTCAACATAGGGAAATGGTTTAAGGAACAAAGGTATAAACTAATCTTTAATCATCATCTTTTTATTAAATCTTTACATAAAAAGTACTATTTCTATTAATCCTGTTTACACGTCTTAATTATTATAAGAAATTCTGTCTTATGATAGTTGTTATGCCAAATATGAACGAAGTTCATAAAGAAAAAGAGATCTTTATCTCTACTAATGATACTATTTCCCCATGGAAATATATTAAGAATGAACAAGAAGAGATGTTAACTGGAGCCTGTGCTTTACTTTTAGAATCTTTTTTCATTGATTCTAAAAAGCCTTTAAAGCCTACACGCTCTGCTCGTGTGACTTTTCTGATCCATACTTCTTCCTTTTCCAAGGTTGTGAAGATGATCTTGTTGGTAAACTGTGTGAAAGGACTATAGGTTAAACAGAAGTTGTTACCTATAAGGAAGTCCAATCCAGCTTCCTGTTGATATACTGTTGGAATATGAAAGATTGTATCTCCAAAAAGTACATCAAGGTTTTTGCAAACCTTATTGATTGTTATGGTAGAACCATTAGCAATCCTAACCTGTATTGGTCTTTCTGCATTCACCCAGTGTTCAGGTGGAATGACATATTGACTTGCTACGCAAAGGCTTGCATACCGTATCTACATAGCAAAGGCAATTTTATCTTTTGTATCCTTCGAACTTGAAAGTTCCTTGAATATAGATAGAGGAAGGGTTAGTAATGTTAGGCATTACTAAATCTTCTTTGCAATGATCATTCCTTGTCTGATGATCCATCGCTAGACTCAGAAGTTGATTCTCCGGGATCAAATTCTATGATGAAGATTTCTTTATATCCTTCGTATTCGTCTTCTATTGACACACCCAAGAAGAACGATTTCTTCGAGCATCTTGACCTTGTCTTGATGTCAGTTTTCTTATTAGGACACTCATTTGCATAATGGCCTTCTTTCATTGCAAACCCAAAGATTCAGCAATTCTTTTTGCCTTTAGGGCAAAATTTCTTTTTATATGTCTGCTTCTTCTGGACATATCTTCCTGGCTTAAAGGTTTTTCTTTTCTTCCTAAAGGAATATTTGGATTTTCCTTTGAAGCTTTTCTTCTTTTTTCTTTGGATGAGGTTTGACTGACATCCATAGTTGAAGTCTTTTTCAACTATCTTATCGCAAAGACTTGCTGAACGATTTAAGCTGTTTCTGCTTTCTCGTTAAATCGAAAATTTTTGAGATTTCTTCTTTAACGATTTTGTGTGCAAATGCTAAACTAAAATTAGTAGTTGCACTTTTCTCTTGGTGAAAACGCATGAGAGCGATTTCTCCAACTAAAGGGAATTTTTCTTATGTAGTCAACTACATAAGTTTTATATCCTTCTGATCTCCCGTGTCATAGAGATTTCTCTCGTATTCACAGTAGAATTGTTCCAACCGACGCATGTCGCAAATCCGCATTTTCGTCGCCTATCTTTTGCTCTTTCGATAATCGTAAATTTTTCTCTTTCTTTTGCAAGAGAAAAATCTATACCTAAGAACATGGTATATATGCGTCCGAGGACATATTCAAAAGTCTCTGTGGGACCGAAGTCAGTTCGTGCCCATTCAGTGTCTTTTATGAATTTGTTCACCGATCCATGAGTTTTATGATCAAGTAGTAAGAGTACTGTGTTCGATCATAGTATTTTTCTGGATTGGCTCAACGATCAAACTCATTTCTTTTGCCCATAAGTCAATAAGGGTCTTTTCGTCTTTTGGACAGAGTCAAGATTAAGAGTGAACCTTCCAAAAGGTGTATCTTTTTCTTGAGAGTGGCTTGTGGAAGCCTCAAAGAAGGGAGTTTTTCTCTTCTTTTGAAAATGGTTCTCTCTGGTTCTTCCAAAGAGGATATCCTGGTTCCATTTTTGGGAATGTGTTATCCATTCTCGTGGTTCCAGCTTGGTTCTTCTTCATCTTCTGAAGAAGGACTTGGAAGGCTTTCGCTCTTAGAGGAGTCCGTGTCTGTTTTAAGATTCGTTAATAATATTTATAACGTGTTCTTGAAAACCAAACAGGTTTTTAAGTCAAGACTCTCCGATAGTTTGATTGACTAAATCCGGTTCTTCAAGAAGGATTAATGCTTGTTCAAACTTTTTAGCTTCTGATCGTTTGTTAAGGAGCTTTTCATTAAAGTTTTTGAATAAAACTCTTGAATATATTGGAGATAATCCATTATTTATCTACCCCGAAAGGCCAGGATAAACTTTTGGAATTTTTCCCCGTTCCTAACTCTTCATTACCCACACTGAAGTTGGGGTAACTATAAAGGTAGGGACCTCTTTTCTTATCATCTTTCTAAGGATGACCTTACTCTCTTCTTCTTTAGGCTGCGAGCTTAAAGCTTCGAGAATTTCTTTATTGCAATGGCAGCTTTTCATTTCAGAAATAACTTTTGCCGCTGCTGCTTCTACAATTTCTGTAGTAGATGCTCTTTCTTCATTAAGTTTTTCTAGAATTTTTTCTAGAAGAGGCTTAATGATTTTATCAAGATCGGTCTGTATGGTGTGTATACTGGCCGTCATTACCCAATTACTTGAGTAAGCTTATCTTGAATTTCTTTTAACCGATTATTGAAGTCCGAAACTTCTTGACGCAATGGGCTTTTCGTCCTCTCGGACTTTTGAGCCTTTCAACCACGATTTTTAATCTTACGATTTCTTCGTGTTGTCCGAGTAGAAGATTTTTGATTTCTTCTAAACTCTTTTTATCACTTCTCCCCTTGTTGAAAATGCGATTTTGCATGATCAAAAATGCTAGGGTCTTTTGAGTGACTTTCGCTTGGATCTTTGCTTAATCCGAAAAAGGATAGGAGCTTAGATATCCCAAGGAAATTTCTTCCAACAATTTGATTTAAATTGTTGCAACTTTCAGTTATATGTCTGATAGTATAACTGTTGCTACTAAACACATACTGTTTAGCGGGTTTGTTTGTACCTTCGTCTAAAGGTTTAAGATTTAGAATCTTGCCTTTTTTGTAGACATGAGGTTTCCTGATTAGAGGATTTGACATGTTAGCAACTATCTTGCAATAGAGCTGTTAAATCTTCTATTCTTTTTGACATAGATTTTAAGAGTTCTCTGTCATGCCTATCTCTAGGTGTTTCATACCTAACAGAAGGCTCTCCGATTTCCAAGATGTTTTTGGAAATACTTTGTCTTGGTGTATTACCTAAGACAGGCTTATTCTTAGCAATGTTAATTGCCCAAGAATTATTTGGTGCTTCAATCGGAGAAAATGACTTTTCTTCGATCTTTCCAATGTCGGAGAATACATCTTCTAAAGTTTGATTGACTAAATCCGGTTCTTCAAGAAGGATTAGTGCTTGTTCAAACTTTTTAGCTTCTTGACTGTTTGTTAAGGAGCTTTTCATTAAAGTTTTTGAATAAAACTCTTGAATATTTTGGAGATAATCCATTATTTATCTACACCATGTTTTTTAAAAACAAAAGTTGAAGCTAGTCCAGTTCAAACGGAAACTGGTAAAGACAAATCAATACCGTTGATGGCTGATGCTTTGCCCAAAAGCATAAGGGAAGATTCAACTTCCAACCAAGGTGCTTCTGAGAGTATTAAGCAATTAATTAATCTCAGACCCAATCAGGGAATTCAAGTCCCAAAAGACGGAGGTAAATCCGCTGACAGTGAAACGTCAAATTCGGGAATTCAAATCCCTAATAAAAACTCAAAACCCTATTACGTTGTTTTTAATGGACCTAATAGAGGAATTTTTGAAAATTGGGACATTGCCAAACAAGCAATTGATGGTATCTCAAATTGCTCTTTCAAAAAATACAAAAACTTTCTGGAAGCAAAACCGCCGCAAACATTTACAAAGCAGTAAAAGGATTTGCGGATCTACAATTAATTTGTAGCAAAGATATCCTTAGACCAAAGAAATTTTGCCGCCGCTCTAAAAGCAAAAAGAGAAACAAAAATCTCTTTGGGACGACTCCTCAAAAGAATCCTCCTCAGAAGAAGAAATTCAAAACGATGATTTAACCATTAAAGGTTTTGAATATCTTTACCAATTCGCTAGAACCGCTAGTGAAGAAAATTTGATTGATGAAAAATTTTTTACCAAAAAAGGAAAGAATTTAAGTCATTTCAATTTCATCAAAGGCGCAAACCTTAAATGGTTGCCGATTGTTTCATTTATGGCTTGGTTAAGTGCATCTACCCTAGCCGTAATTTACAAGAAATTAAACTTCGCCAAAAGTAATTTACAAGGCAATAAAAACTTTAGAACGAAAATTTTAAAGTCGATAAGGATATTTTTCTTAAGATATCCAGTTCCATCCCTATTCGGGAAGAAGATCATCAGTTCTTTACAGACACAAAGACTCGATACACATTGGTATCGCAAAGGAGAAAACTATTCACCCTCGTAACCATCTCCATGTACATTGGACAAAGTAGATCTATTTCCGGGAAAAAGAAAGTTAGAAGAGTTTCTCACTCTTATCTTCAGTTTTCTCAAGACGACCATATCTTCGTCAACCATGAAGACAAACATTGCCTCGATGTACTCCAATTCCCGGAAGACCCATCACCAACAAGATCAAGAAAGAATCTTATCTTTTCAAAGAAAGATTCCTTCAGTGGAACACACCTTCCCCACCACGACGTACGCCTTTGTCCTATTGTGGAAAAAAATAGCCAAGATGCCATGCTACATGTGTGGACGTAACGAAAGTGGATCTCCCACTAATAACCAGCCGACGCAAAAGACAAAGCGGAAAAGCAACTGGCAAAATCAAGGTGGAAGACGCGTAAGGCGGACCCCATCATGAAGAAAAAGAAGACTCCATTATGAACTAGTGGAGAAAAGCAGATAAAGGAGCCGCCCACTTCTTTATGTAATAATTCAAGGTGTACCGACGTAAGGGCATACGTCAATATGTTTTCCTTTTCATTCTCCCGCACTCTATATAAGGGAGAAGGTTTTTCTATAATAAGCATTCAAATTAAGGCTAGGAAGTCGATCCTAAGAGAGAGAGAAAATGATGAGTGAGTAAACCCTCAACAGGGTTAGTAGAATAGGAAATTATGTAAAGCTCTCTGAGTATGTAAAATAGTGTGATGAAATAAGAGATTATTCATGTTTATACCCAAGTATCTAAAAATCTTATCCAGTAGTTAACTTAGGACCTGAAGATTTCTGGAGGCAGCCGTTAGGAGTACCCGCTGAGGCAGGAGGCCGTGAAGGGGAAACGCTGGGCAAATGCTTGAAATTTGGTCAACATAGGGAAATGGTTTAAGGAACAAAGGTATAAACTAATCTTTAATCATCATCTTTTTATTAAATCTTTACATAAAAAGTACTATTTCTATTAATCCTGTTTACACGTCTTAATTATTATAAGAAATTCTGTCTTATGATAGTTGTTATGCCAAATATGAACGAAGTTCATAAAGAAAAAGAGATCTTTATCTCTACTAATGATACTATTTTGAAAATGGTTCTCTCTGGTTCTTCCAGTAGGATATCCTGGTTCCATTTTTGGGAATGTGTTATCCATTCTCAGGGTTCCAGTTGGTTCTTCTTCATCTTCTGAAGAAGGACTTGGAAGGCTTTCGCTTTTAGAGGAGTCCGTGTCTCTGTCTGTAAGATTCGTTAATAATATTTATAACGTGTTCTTGAAAACCAAACAGGTTTTTAAGTCAAGATTCTCTCGATAGTTTGATTGACTAAACTGCTTCTTCAAGAAGGATTAGTGCTTGTTCAAACTTTTTAGCTTCGACCGTTTGTTAAGGAGCTTTTCATTAAAGTTTTTGAATAAAACTCTTGAATATTTTGGAGATAATCCATTATTTATCTACCCCGAAAGGCCAGGATAAACTTTTGGAATTTTTTCCCGTTCCTAACTCTTCATTACCCACACTGAAGTTGGGGTAACTATAAAGGTATGGACCTCTTTTCTTGTCATCTTTTCTAAGGATGACCTTACTCTCTTCTTCTTTAGGCTGAGAGCTTAAAGCTTCGAGAATTTCTTTATTGCAATGGCAAGCTTTTCATTTCGTAAATAACTTTTGCCGGGCCGTTTCTACAATTTCTGTAGTAGATGCTCTTTCTTCATTAAGTTTTTCTAGAATTTTTTCTAGAAGAGGCTTAATGATTTTATCAAGATCGTCCGTATGGTGTGTATATCGCGTCATTACCCAATTACTTGAGTAAGCTTATCTTGAATTTCTTTTAACCGATTATTGAAGTCCGAAACTTCTTGACGGTTAATGGGCTTTTCGTCCTCTGGACTTTTGAGCCTTTCAACCACGATTTTTAATCTTACGATTTCTTCGTGTTGTCCGAGTAGAAGATTTTTGATTTCTTCTAAACTCTTTTATCATTGCATCTTCAGCAGACTGCAATTGCTTTTTGAAGGATAAATGATTAGGATAAATCCTAAACCATTGTTCACTTCTTTGTATCATAAAGCACATGGCTTTATGAACCTCAATGATCCTAACAAGATCTCGATTTTTAATGCTATCATAGCATTCTTTCTGAAGTAGCCTTACAGCTTCTCCGTTAGTTAAGACAATTTCTTGTTCATTCTTAATATATTTCCATGGGGAAATAGTATCATTAGTAGAGATAAAGATCTCTTTTTCTTTATGAACTTCGTTCATATTTGGCATAACAACTATCATAAGACAGAATTTCTTATAATAATTAAGACGTGTAAACAGGATTAATAGAAATAGTACTTTTTATGTAAAGATTTAATAAAAAGATGATGATTAAAGATTAGTTTATACCTTTGTTCCTTAAACCATTTCCTATGTTGACCAAATTTCAAGCATTTGCCCAAATAAGCGTTTCCTTCACGGCCTCCTGCCTCGCGGGTACTCCTAACGGCCTCCGTAAATCTTCGTGTCCTAAGTTAACTACTGGATAAGATTTTTAGATACTTGGGTATAAACATGAATAATCTCTTATTTCATCACACTATTTTACATACTCAGAGAGCTTTACATAATTTCCTATTCTACTAACCCTGTTGAGGGTTTACTCACTCATCATTTTTCTCTCTCTCTTAGGATAAACTTCCTAGCCTTAATTTCGAATGCTTATTATAGAAAAACCTTTCTCCCTTATATAGAGTGCGGGAGAATGAAAAGGAAAACATATTGACGTATGCCCTTACGTCAGTACACACTGAATTATTACATAAAGAAGTGGGCGGCTCCTTTTTATCTGCTTTTTCTCCACTAGTTCATAATGGAGTCTTCTTTTTCTTCATGATGGGGGTCCGCCTTACGCGTCTTCCACCTTGATTTTGCCAGCTGCTTTTTCCGCTTTGTCTTTTTGCGTCGGCTGGTTATTAGTGGGAGATCCACTTTCGCTCGTCCACACATGTAGCATGGCATCTTGGCTATTTTTTCCACAATAGGACAAAGACGTCTGTCGTGGTGGGGAAGGTGTGTTCCCTGAAGGAATCTTTGCTGAAAAGATAAGATTCTTTCTTGATCTTGTTGACTGATGGGTCTTCCGGAATTGGAGTACATCAGGCAATGTTTGTCTTCATGGTTGACGAAGATATGGTCGTCTTGAGAAAACCTGAAGATAAGAGTGAGAAACTCTTCTAACTTTCTTTTCCTGGGAAATAGATCTACTTTGTCCAATGTACATGGAGATGGTTCTGAGGGTGAATAGTTTTCTCCTTTGCTGATACCAATGTGTATCAGGTGCTGTGGTCTGTAAAGAACCTGATGATCTTCTTCCCAAATAGGGATGGAACTGGATATCTTAAGAAAAATATCCTTATCTGACTTTAAAATTTTCGTTCTAAAGTTTTTGACTGCCTTGTAAATTACTTTTGGCAGAAGTTTAATTTCTTGTAAAATTCCTGGCTAGGTAGATGCACTTAACCAAGCCATAAATGAAACAATCGGCAACCATTTCTGGGTTTGCGCCTTTGATGAAATTGAAATGACTTAAATTCTTTCCTTTTTTGGTAAAAAATTTTTCATCAATCAAATTTTCTTCACTAGCGGTTCTAGCGAATTGGTAAAGATATTCAAAACCTTTAATGGTTAAATCATCGTTTTGAATTTCTTCTTCCTGGGGAGGATTCCTTTGAGGGAGTCGTCCCAAAGAGATTTTGTTTCTCTTTTTTGCTTTTAGAGCGCAAAAGAAAATTTGCTGGTCTAAGGATATCTTTGCTACAAATTAATTGTAGATCCGGCAAATCCTTTTTTCTGCTGTAAATGTTTGCAGCAGTTTTTGCTTCCAGAAAGTTTTTGTATTTTTTGAAAGAGCAATTTGAGATACCATCAATTGCTTGTTTGGCAATGTCCCAATTTTCAAAAATTCCTCTATTAGGTCCATTAAAAACAACGTAATAGGGTTTTGAGTTTTTATTAGGGATTTGAATTCCCGAATTTGACGTTTCACTGTCAGCGGATTTACCTCCGTCTTTTGGGACTTGAATTCCCTGATTGGGTCTGAGATTAATTAATTGCTTAATACTCTCAGAAGCACCTTGGTTGGAAGTTGAATCTTCCCTTATGCTTTTGGGCAAAGCATCAGCCATCAACGGTATTGATTTGTCTTTACCAGTTTCCGTTTGAACTGGACTAGCTTCAACTTTTGTTTTTGAAAAACATGGTGTTGAAATTACCATTTTTGGTTCAGTACTCAAGGTACCTACAAGTTGACTTGTGCCTGTTAGGCAAGGAGCAACAGCCTTTTGATGTTCAGACTTCAAGAGTCTTACATATCTTAGTTGAGCTCTCACAAGCTCAATTTGTTGCATCAAGAGTGTTTCCTGATGTTGTAACATGATTTCTTCATCCATTTCTGGATCCCTGTAAGGACGAATTGTCACTGAGGTTTTACCCTCTTAAGGTGCCGAAGCTCTACTTTTTATGCCGAAGGTGTTAGCAAGCTTTCACCTGAAATCATAAAAATTGCAGTATAATGAAATTCACGAGTCAAGAAATCAGCTAAAAGCGTTTTTTGTTCCTTCCAGATGTTCAAGAAATCGTATCTGCTTAGCCATTGTTGCCAACGGACTAATCTACCCTGCTTATTATCACCTTGAATTTTTAGTTTAAGGAAATAAGTAAAGTTTTTATTATCAGTTCTTACTAGGAACTTAACAGGAGTTAAATAGATAGAGAACTTGTTTATTACTCTAATGACAGAAAGGTATTCTTTTTCATTAGAATGATAATTCTTTTCTGCAGCTTTGAAAACCGCGAAGTATCTCGCAAATTAACTCTTTGTCGGAAATTGCAAATCGCTTTTTGAAAGTATTCCACCCAAATTCATTGGAGGCGTCGGTCTCCAATAATCGAACTTGTCGTCGGAAGGCTCACGGATGATAGAGCTTTGGAAAGTTGATTAGCTACAGCTTTCTTTGTATCTTACGAAGATAAAGAGTATTAAGAATCTTGCCATTTCCATGGAAGATCTTTCTTTAGCTTGCTTTGAAGGGTGTGCCCTTAAAGTCGCTAACTTTTTGGAATGCAATGCGATGCATAGGTTAAAATTCCTAAAAACCTTTGCAGGTTGTTTCTTGTCTTCAATTTGGTTAGGGAACTTATGGATGTGATCCAGAATGACACTTGAGGACAATGAGAACCTTGATCAATTTCTAAACCTAGGAAATTAATCTTTTGTTTTAAAGAGCCTGAGCTTCTCTTCTTGGATGAAATGATACCCAAAGTTTTGCATTTCTTTTTAGAACAAGCAGGGAAACATACGTATTAAATGTTTCCTCTCTTCTGTCCATGAAGATGAGGCAGATATCTACATAGATACAGCAGAATCTTTCATAATCTCTGAAGGCATTTCGTATGTGTCTCAAAGATTGAGTATTGCTTAATTGTTAGAGGGGTCAGCTTTCAGAAACTTTTTAGATCCTCGTGCCGTTATGGATGAGCTGCCGCATGTCGCAGATCCAAAGTATTTCGTAGGTTAAAACCTATGAGTCACAAATTACGGGTTATCGCGAGGCATTTGCCAAATTATGGTTCGCCGAAATGAAAATTCCCTTACCACGTTCTCCTCGTTGAATGAAAACACAAAAGATTTCCATGATCTATCGCAGAGACGCGCCATAATCTCCCTGTCAAAGACAGCCTGGCCGTTTGTCAAATGAAAAAGATTTGCTCTGCGACGCTTTAGATTGCAAGTCCATCGCGCGTGCGGGACGCTGATGTTAAATCACCCTTCTTAACGGCACTACGCAAACCAATATCACGGCTAGCTGGGTTTAAACAGTGCTTTCACCCTTTTCAAAGACAATATAGCCCTCGTAGCATTGGCGAAAGATTCTCGGCCGTAGCCTACGTAGAGCTGAGACCTCATCTTTCGGGGCCGGCCAATGTATGAGGCAAACATTAATGATACAGCTTCTGCGCCGCTCTAAAGAAATGCGAACTCAACACAGCTCGCCTCTAAAACAGACACTTCCTGTGTTTGTAGGGCCTGATCAAGGCTTCATCACTAAAAGTCATATTTCGATCATTATATAAAGGCCGATCAAATTGAAGATAAGAAACAATCGTTTTTGGACGCCTATATCGCATTACATTCCGGGTGCTGCTTTGTTGCGCTGGCCCTCTTCAGCTAAAAGAAAAGATCTTTCCATGGGAAATGGCAAGATTTTCGACACCTATCTCCCTCGCAAGACAAAGAAAGGGAAAGCAATCACTGCTCTGCTAGAAAGCTCGACCCAATGTTGATTATTGAGAATGACGCCCAATGAAGGAATACTGCAAGCGGGGGTACCGACAAAGAAAGCTAATCTGCAGACACAACATCTTCCTGTAAGCTCAAAAGTCAGCAGAAGAATTATCATTCTTAATGAAAAGAATACCTTCTCGCCAATAGCAACAGTTCTCTATCGCTACTCTTCGCCTTGCAAGAATCTATACAAGAACTTTACTTATTTAAACTAAAAATCAAGGCGATAATAGCGTGCAGATTAGCCGTCAGAACAATGCATCAGAGAATACGGGAACAAAAATGTTAGTCGATTTCTGACTATGGCTTTTCATTATACTAATTTATTATTTAAAGTTGTGTTGGAACATCTTTCTCGATAAAAAGTAAAGCCGGCTCTGTTGAGGGGTAAAATCTTCTCAGGACACTGCTACAGGATCTCGTATCGATGAACATAAATAGCAACATCAGAAACAGTTCTGATGAAGCTTGGTGAGTATCAACTAAGATGTAAATTTTTCGAACCAACATCGTTGTTCTTTGTCAGTCAATCTCAAAAACCGTAACTTAACTAAAATGGTGGCTTCAACACCACGGGCTAAAAATAAGCAACCAGCCAACGAACGCAAAGACAAATAATAAATGGGCCGATATCGATGGCTCCAAAAAGAGCCCACTGCGCTCGAAGCGGCTAATTACCCGCACTCAATCGGGAATTTCGCAGGTCTGCCGATTATGAAATGCAAAGTCAATGAATAAAATCCCTTAATAAAAAACCTCAAAATCCTTATTACTCTGCTAGCTTTTTTAATGGACCTAATGTAGAACCCTTGAAAGTATTCAGACATCACAAACAGCTGGCCGATGGCAGTCAAATGTTTCCTCTCAAAAAAATGACAAAACTTCTTCGAAGCAAAACGCCGCAAACATTAATATTGTAAAGGCGATTTATCGATCTGACTTGGTAGCAAAGATTTGATCAGCCGAGGTTCTTCGGGTCGTCAAAGCTAAAGCAAAAGAGAAAATAAAAATATATCGAATCCCTCAAAACGACGATTTGGGCCCATTGTGCTCAATACCTTGCCACTCTCGCTGAAATCGCTTAGTGAAAATTGATCGATTTGTGCATCTTACTGTAGAAAGAAGCTCACTACAGCAACTTAATGGGTGTCGATTGCCTTCATTTATGGTTACAGATACTCCATACCCTTAAAGCCGTAATCTACAAGAAATTAACCAAAGTATTTACACAAGGCAAATAAAACTTGAACTTAAAATTTTAAATATGATAAGGATATTTTTTCTAAGATACCAGCCTGTCCCTTACCTGCATCGTCGCTCTTCTGCCACGTAATATTCGATACACAGTAGTCACAGGAGAAACTATTCACCTGGTCATTCCACGCATCGATCGGGGCTTCCGGAAAAAAGAAATACCTCACCGTCTTCAAATTAGCGATAATCAGCCTCGCTGGGTCTTATTATACAACATTGCTCTAGATAAAAGGTTCTCTGAAGACTCATCGCCAACAAGACAAGAAAGAATCTTTAGTCTAAACAAAGATACTCTTTCTGCTTTCATCATTTGACGCATCGCTTTTAAAAACCATTGCGGAAAATAAGATGCCGTATTACGCGCGGGGACGCATCCAGCGGGATCTCCCATCACAATCGCCGACGCAAAAGACAAAAAGTACCGCGTGGTTACGCAGCAGTGACCCTGGCATTATTTAGTGGATAGATCACTATCTTCTTTTTATGTGGGTTACCCAAAGGTGCACCCAGGCTACGTTCTCTCCCTTTCTCATCTTCCGCTGATCACATAAGCGGCGAAGCTGCCTTTCCATAATGTTATCCTGAATTACAAATAGGAGTCTATCCCAAGAGAGTATAGTACCCATTTAGCTTATGGAACTGCAGGCAGTGAGAGTGTGGGAAAATAAGGTGACGGAATAAATAGCATTACCCACGCATGTTCAAGCAGTCTGCATCTTATCCAAGAGTTAATCTCTAGACTGAAGATTTTCGGGAGGCACTGCTAGGTATACCGGCCGAGGCAGAGGCCGCGAGGCAAAACGCCGGAAATTCTGTCAACATGGCCTGGTTTGAACAGCCAGTAGTAATCATCATCTTTTATTAAATCTTTGGAGATAAAGTGCTCAGCTTCTTCTAGCCAATCCTCAGCTATTACTGCCTTACTCAGCCATAAGAGCCTCCTGTCTTATGATACAGTTATGCCAGCCATGAACGGGTGTTCATAAAGAAAGAGAGGTACCTTTATCTTACTAATGATACAGCTTCCCACGGAAATAGCATTAAAGAATGAACAAATCTTAATGGGTCTTGGCAATGCAAGGTTACCCTAGTTGAACGCATGACAGCATTGTACCTGTGTAGTTAGATCACTGGTGTCTGGCAAAGCCATGTGCTTTATGATACAAAGAAGCTTTAAATAATGGTTTAGGATATCGACCATTTATCCTTCAAAAGCAATTATAGCTCCCTACCAGATGCAATGAATTCCCTAACAAATGACTTATAGTCATTACTTGGGAATTAAGAAAAAGGAAGTATTCAAAGGATTTAACTCTGTGAGGAGTTATTAGATTTTGAGCGATGCCCAGTACTTTTGCTCAAAGACCGTGCGGAATTGCTGATTATAGGATATAATAGAAAATGGAGATTTCAATACAAAATAACTCCTCACAGAGTTAAATCCTTTGAATACTTCCTTTTTCTTAATTCCCAAGTAAGGACTATAAGTCATTTGTTAGGGAATTCATTGCGTCTTCAGCAGACTGCAATTGCTTTTTGAAGGATAAATGATTAGGATAAATCCTAAACCATTGTTCACTTTTTTGCATCATAAAGCACATGGCTTTATGAACCTTAATGATCCTAACAAGATCTTGATTTTTAATGCTATCATAGCATTCTTTCTGAAGTAGCCTTACAGCTTCTCCGTTAGTTAAGACAATTTCTTGTTCATTCTTAATATATTTCCATGGGGAAATAGTATCATTAGTAGAGATAAAGATCTCTTTTTCTTTATGAACTTCGTTCATATTTGGCATAACAACTATCATAAGATAAAATTTCTTATAATAATTAAGACGTGTAAACAGGATTAATAGAAATAGTACTTTTTATGTAAAGATTTAGTAAAAAGATGATGATTAAAGATTAGTTTATACCTTTGTTCCTTAAACCATTTCCCTATGTTGACCAAATTTCAAGCATTTGCCCAGCGTTTCCCCTTAACGGCCTCCCCGCTCGCCGGGTACTCCTAATCTGCCGCTTCGTAAATCTTCGTGTCCTAAGTTAACTACCGGATAAGATTTTTAGACACTTGGGATATAAACATGAATAATCTCTTATTTCATCACACTATTTTACATGCTCGTAGAGCTTTACATAATTTCCTATTCTACTAACCCCGTTGAGGGTTTACTCACACATTTTTTTTTTTTTTTTTTTTCTCTCTCTCTAGGATCGACTTCCTAGCCTTGATTTCGAATGCTTATTATAGAAAAACCTTCTCCCTTATATAGAGTGCGGAGAATGAAAAGGAAAACATATTGACGTATGCCCTTACGTCGCACACACCGAATTATTACATAAAGAAGTGGGCGGCTCCTTTTTCTCTCGCTTTTTTCTCCACTAGATCATAATGGAGTCTTCTTTTCTTTATGGTGGGGTCCGCCTTACGCGTCTTCCATCTTGATTTTGCCACCGCTTTCTCCGCTTTGTCTTTTTGCGTCTGGCCGGTTATTAGTGGGAGATCCACTTTTGTTCCGTCCACACACGTAGCATGGCATCTTGGCTATTTTTTCCACAATAGGACAAAGACGTCCGTCGTGGTGGGAAGGTGTGTTCCTCGAAGGAATCTTTGCTGAAAAGATAAGATTCTTTCTTGATCTTGTTGATCCGATGGGTCTTCCTAATTGGAATACATCGTGCAATGTTTGTCTTCATGGTTGACGAAGATATGGTCGCCTTGAGAAAACTCCGAAGATAAGAGTGAGAAACTCTTCTAACTTTCTTTTTCCCAGGGAAATAGATCTACTTTGTCCAATGTACATGGAGATGGTTCTGAGGGTGAATAGTTTTCTCCTTCGCCGATACCAATGTGTATCGTGTGCCGTGGTCTCAGAAGAACCCGATGATCTTCTTCCCAAATAGGGATGGAACCGGATATTTTAGAAAAATATCCTTATCTGACTTTAAAATTTTCGTTCTAAAGTTTTTGACTGCCTTGTAAATCACTTTTGGCAGAAGTTTAATTTCTTGTAAATTCTGGCTAGGTAGATGCACTTAACCAAGCCATAAATGAAACAATCGGCAACCATTTCTGGATTTGCCCCTTTGATGAAATTGAAATGACTTAAATTCTTTCCTTTTTTGGTAAAAATTTTTCATCAATCAAATTTTCTTCACTAGCGGTTCTAGCGAATTGGTAAAGATATTCAAAACCTTTAATGGTTAAATCATTGTTTTGAATTTCTTCTTCCTGGGGAGGATTCCTTTGAGGGAGTCGTCCCAAAGAGATTTTTGTTTCTCTTTTTGCTTTTAGAGCAAAGAAAGAAAATTTGTCGGTCTAAGGATATCTTTACTACAAATTAATTGTAGTTCCGGCAAATCCTTTTTCCGTCGTAAATGTTTGCAGCAGCTTTTGCTTCCAAAAAGTTTTTATATTTTTTGAAAGAGCAATTTGAGATACCATCAATTGCTTGTTTGGCAATGTCCCAATTTTCAAAAATTCCTCTATTTGGTCCATTACAAACGACGTAATAGGGTTTTGAGTTTTTATTAGGGATTTGAATTCCCGAATTTGACGTTTCACCGTCGCCGGATTTAACTCCGTCTTTGGGACTTGAATTCCTCGATTAGGTCTCGAGATTAATTAATTGCTTAATACTCTCGTAAGCACTTTTGTTGGAAGTTGAATCTTCCCTTATGCTTTTGGGCAAAGCATCGCCCATCAACGGTATTGATTTGTCTTTACCAGCTTTCCGTTTGAACCGGACTAGCTTCAACTTTTGTTTTTGAACAACATGGTGTTGAAATTACCATTTTTGGTTCAGTACTCAAGGTACCTACAAGTTGACTTGTGCCTGTTAGGCAAGGAGCAACAGCCTTTTGATGTTCAGACTTCAAGAGTCTTACATATCTTAATTGAGCTCTTACAAGCTCAATTTGTTGCATCAAGAGTGTTTCCTGATGTTGTAACATAATTTCTTCATCCATTTCTGAATCCCTGTAAGGACGAATCGTCCCTGAGGTTTTACCCTCTTAAGGAGCCGAAGCTCTACTTTTTATCCCGAAGGTGTTAGCAAGCTTTCCTGAAATCATAAAAATTAAGTATAATGAAATTCACGAGTCAAGAAATCAGCTAAACTGTTTTTTGTTCCTTCTAGATGTTCTACAGAGAAACTGTATCTGCTTAGCCATTGTTGCCAACGGACTAATCTACCCTGCTTATTATCACCTTGAATTTTTAGTTTAAGGAAATAAGTAAAGTTCTTATTATCAGTTCTTACTAGGAACTTAACAGGAGTTAAATAGATAGAGAACTTGTTTATTACTCTAATGACAGAAAGGTATTCTTTTTCATTAGAATGATAATTCTTTTCTGCAGCTTTGAAACTGCCAGAAGTGTATCTGCAAATTAACTCTTTGTCGAATTAATCTTTGAGTATTCCACCCCAAAATTCATTGAGGCGCGCCTCAATAATCAATTTGTCTTCGTGCCTGGATGATAGAGCTTTGGAAAGTTGATTAACCGCTTCTTTATCTTACGAAGATAAAGAGTATCGTAATCTTGCCATTTCCATGGAAGATCTTTTCTTTAGCTTGCTTTGAAGGGGTGCCCTTAAAGCCGCTAACTTTGGAATGTAATCCGATGCATAGGTTAAAATTCCGAAAAACCTTTGCAGTTGTTTCTTTTCTTCAATTTGGTCATGGAACTTATGGATTTGATCCATAATATGACCTTGAGGACACTGAGCACCTTGATCAATTTCTAAACCTAAGAAATTAATCTTTGTTTTAAAGAGCTGAGCTTTCTTCTTGGATAAAATGATACCCAAAGTTTCGCATTTCTTTAGAACAGCAGAAACATGTATTAAATGTTTCTCTTCTGTGTCGCTGAAGATGAGGATATCATCTACATAGATACAGCAGTAATCTTTCATAATCTCTCGAAGGCATTTTGCATGTGCCTTTGAAAGATTGATGGCGCCCGTTTAAACCCAAAAGGTAAAACTAGCCATTGATAATGTCCTTGTGGACACGTGAATGCCGTTAAGAGTTGAGACTCTTTATCAAGCATTACTTGCCGTAATCCGTACTTGCAATCTAAACTATCGAACATCTTTTTCCCACGGATAAGAGACAAAGAAGTCGTCTTTATTAGGGAGATTATGGCCATCTCCTACAGTAAGATCATTCATCTTTTTGTAGTTCACTACCATTCTTTTCTTTCCACGTCGTTTTTCTGCTTCATTTTCAACGAGGAAGGCAGGCGACATGTGAGGAGATTTACTGGGAATAATAATTTTCATTTCCAGTAATTCCTTAATTTGCTTGGCAAATTCTTCCACGTCTTGTGGGCTGTATTTCATGGGTTTAACCCTACAAATACTTTTTGGATCTATCAACCTAATGCTGGCCTTCATCCAATGCTTTGTTTTTTCAGGATCTAAAGGATTTTCTGAACAGACTTTTTCTAACAATTTTTCAATTGCTATTTTTATTTCCATTTCTGAGTTAAGCAGTCTTAACTGCTTTTGTTCATCATGGAATTTTTCAAGCATGGCCCTCCCCCTCTCTAAAAAATAAATTTTTGTAGAAGAGATGTTAACTGGAGCATGTGCTTTACTTTTAGAATCTTTTTTCATTGATTCTAAAAAGCCTTTAAAGCCTACACGCTCTGCTCGTGTGACTTTTCTGATCCATACTTCTTCCTTTTCCAAGGTTGTGAAGATGATCTTGTTGGTAAACTGTGTGAAAGGACTATAGGTTAAACAGAAGTTGTTACCTATAAGGAAGTCCAATCCAGCTTCCTGTTGATATACTGTTGGAATATGAAAGATTGTATCTCCAAAAAGTACATCAAGGTTTTTGCAAACCTTATTGATTGTTATGGTAGAACCATTAGCAATCCTGACCTGTATTGGTCTCTCTGCATTCACCCAATGTTCAGGTGGAATGACATATTGACTTGCTACGCAAAGGCTTGCTCCTGTATCTACATAGCAATGCAATTTTATCTTTTTGTATCCTTCGAACTTGAAAGTTCCTTGAATATAGATAGAGGAAGGGTTAGTAATGTTAGGCATTACTAAATCTTCTTTGCAATGATCATTCCTTGTCTGATGATCCATCGCTAGACTCAGAAGTTGATTCTCCGGGATCAAATTCTATGATGAAGATTTCTTTATATCCTTCGTATTCGTCTTCTATTGGACACAGTCCAAGAAGAACGATTTCTTCGAGCATCTTGACCTTGTCTTGATGCTGTTTTCTATTAGGACACTCATTTGCATAGTGGCCTTCTTCATTGCAAACCCAGCATCTACAATTCTTTTTGCCTTTAGGGCAAAATTTCTTTTTATATGTCTGTTTCTTCTGGACATATTTACCTGGCTTAAAGGTTTTTCTTTTCTTCCTAAAGGAATACTTAGATTTTCCTTTGAAGCTTTTCTTCTTTTTTCTTTGGATGTGGTTTGACTGACATCCATAGTTGAAGTCTTTTTCAACTATCTTATCGCAGCACTTCTTGCTGAACGATTTAAGCTGTTTCTGCTTTCTCGTTAAATCGCAAATTTTTGAGATTTCTTCTTTAACGATTTTGTGTGCAAATGCTAAACTAAAATTAGTGGTTGCACTTTTCTCTTGGTGAAAACGCATGAGAGCGATTTCTCCAACTAAAGGAATTTTTCTTATGTAGTCAACTACATAAGTTTTATATCCTTCTTGATCTCCTGTGTCATAGAGATTTCTCTCGTATTCACAGTAGAACTGTTCCAACTGACAGATGTCGCAAATCTGCATTTTCGCGCCTATCTTTTGCTCTTTCGATAATCGTAAATTTTTCTCTTTCTTTTGCAAGAGAAAAATCTATACCTAAGAACATGGTATATATGCCGCCGAGGACATATTCAAAAGTCTCGTGGGACCGAAGTCAGTTCGTGCCCATTCAGTGTCTTTTATGAATTTGTTCACCGATCCATGAGTCTTATGATCAAGTAGTAAGAGTACTGTGTTCTGATCATAGTATTTTTCTGGATTGGTTTGAACGATCAAACTCATTTCTTTTGCCCATAAGTCAATAAGGGTTTTTCTGTCTTTTGGACAGGAGTCAAGATTAAGAGTGAACCTTCCAAAAGGTGTATCTTTTTCTTGAGAGTGGCTTGTGGAAGTCTCAAAGAAGGGAGTTTTTCTCTTCTTTTGAAAATGGTCCTCTCTGGTTCTTCCAGTAGGATATCCTGGTTCCATTTTTGGGAATGTGTTATCCATTCTCAGGGTTCCAGTTGGTTCTTCTTCATCTTCTGAAGAGGGACTTGGAAGGCTTTCGTTTTTAGAGGAGTCCGTGTCTGTTTCAGAAGATTCGTTAATAATATTTATAACGTGTTCTTGAAAACCAAACAGGGTTTTTAAGTCAGCACTCCCTCTGATAGTTTGATTGACTAAATCCGGTTCTTCAAGAAGGATTAGCGCTTGTTCAAACTTTTTAGCTTCTTGATTGTTTGTCAAGGAGCTTTTCATTAGAGTTTTTGAATAAAACTCTTGAATATATTGGAGATAATCCATTATTTATCTACCCCGAAAGGCCAGGATAAACTTTTGGAATTTTTCCCCGTTCCTAACTCTTCATTACCCACACTGAAGTTGGGGTAACTATAAAGGTAGGGACCTCTTTTCTTATCATCTTTTCTAAGGATGACCTTACTCTCTTCTTCTTTAGGCTGAGAGCTTAAAGCTTCGAGAATTTCTTTATTGCAATGGCAATTTTTCATTTCAGAAATAACTTTTGCCGCTGCTGCTTCTACAATTTCTGTAGTAGATGCTCTTTCTTCATTAAGTTTTTCTAGAATTTTTTCTAGAAGAGGCTTAATGATTTTATCAAGATCGGTCTGTATGGTGTGTATACTGGCCGTCATTACCCAATTACTTGAGTAAGCTTATCTTGAATTTCTTTTAACCGATTATTGAAGTCCGAAACTTCTTGACGGTTAATGGGCTTTTCGTCCTCTGGACTTTTGAGCCTTTCAATCACGACTTTTAATCTTACGATTTCTTCGTGTTGTCCGAGTAGAAGATTTTTGATTTCTTCTAAACTCTTTTTATCACTTCTCCCCCCATGTTGAAAATGCGATTTTGCATGATCAAAAACGCTAGGGTCTTTTGAGTGACTTTCGCTTGGATCTTTGCTTAATCCGAAGAAGGATAGGAGCTTGGATATCCCAAGGAAATTTCTTCCAACAATTTGATTTAAATTGTTGCAACTTTCAGTTATATGTCTGATAGTATAATCAAGTTGCTACTAAACACATATTGTTTAGCGGGTTTGTTTGCACCTTCGTCTAAAGGTTTAAGATTTAGAATCTTGCCTTTTTTGTAGACATGAGGCTTCCTGATTAGAGGATTTGACATGTTAGCAACTATCTTGCAATAGAGCTGTTAAATCTTCTATTCTTTTTGACATAGATTTTAAGAGTTCTCTGTCATGCCTATCTCTAGGTGTTTCATACCTAACAGAAGGCTCTCCGATTTCCAAGATGTTTTTGGAAATACTTTGTCTTGGTGTATTACCTAAGACAGGCTTATTCTTAGCAATGTTAATTGCCCAAGAATTATTTGGTGCTTCAATCGGAGAAAATGACTTCTCTTCGATCTTTCCAATGTCAGAGAATACATCTTCTAAAGCTATGTATTCTTTCTTCTTGTATTCTATGCTATGAACACTGCTTGTTAAGGCGTATGCCACCAAGTAGGTAAGGCTGAATACTTTATCTCCTTTGTTCATGAGGTTTGATCTTTCAAATTCATGAACGAAAGATAAGACTTGGTCCAAATTCTTAGTATTTAAACTAATCTCGAATTTTGGATATACAGAAAACATGAATTTTCTATATGCCAAGTTTCCTCTTGCTGCTCCAAGGATGCAGTCTTTTCGGTCATTAATCCTATTATCGATTAATGCTAATTTTACTGGAGAATTTATTCCTTCTTGGAATTCTGATTTCAGTAAAATTTTTATTGCTCCTAGATGAACCGTACTGATAGTAGGTCGAATCTTAGGATCAATCTTTAGAAGCTGTTTGTTTATTTCTTCCTTTGTAATTAAAGGCAAATAAACGCTTCCCTTAGTATCTTTTATATCAACGTGCATTTCTTTTGTGCTGACGTAATAAAAGATACTATTCTTTCTTTTAAGAAAGTTTAAAGCAGGCATTTTGAAAATGCTTTCTTTTTTCAGGGATAAGCTAGATTTGTTAATCTGGCTTAGTTTTTCTTGACTTAACAAGAATTGTCCATTAAATCCCTCTGAGGATTCATTGAACTCAACTTGAAATTCTTCTTGATTTTCATCAAGATGATCGAGAACTAGATCTCCTTCAGTCATAGTAACAAGGCTCTGATACCAAGATTTTGAGCAATGCCCAGTACTTTTGCTCAAAGACCGTGCGGAATTGCTGATTATAAGATATAATAGAAAATGGAGACTTCAATACAAAATAACTCCTCACAGAGTTAAATCCTTTGAATACTTCCTTTTTCTTAATTCCCAAGTAATGACTATAAGTCATTTGTTAGGGAATTCATTGCATCTTCAGCAGACTGCAATTGCTTTTTGAAGGATAAATGATTAGGATAAATCCTAAACCATTGTTCACTTTTTTGCATCATAAAGCACATGGCTTTATGAACCTCAATGATCCTAACAAGATCTCGATTTTTAATGCTATCATAGCATTCTTTCTGAAGTAGCCTTACAGCTTCTCCGTTAGTTAAGACAATTTCTTGTTCATTCTTAATATATTTCCATGGGGAAATAGTATCATTAGTAGAGATAAAGATCTCTTTTTCTTTATGAACTTCGTTCATATTTGGCATAATGGTTTTTCAGTTGTCTTGACGCATAGGCTATAACCTTATCATTCTGCATTAATACACAACCCAATCCCTTCAACGAAGCATCACTATAAATCACAAATCCGTCTGATCCTGATGGTACTATAAGAACTGGTGCGGACACCAATCGCCTCTTCAGCTCTTGAAAATTCTTTTCACATTCTTCCGACCAAACGAACTTTGCTCCTTTCTGCGTTAACTTCGTTAATGGTCCTGATAATTTTGAAAATCCTTCCACAAATCTCCTATAGTATCCTGCCAACCCCAAGAAACTTCTAATCTCGCTGACAGTAGTTGGTCTCTCCCAATTCACTATAGCTTCTATCTTTGCCGGATCTACTGCAATCCCATCCTTAGATACCACATGCCCTAAGAATGCTACTTCCTCCAACCAAAATTCACACTTCTTAAATTCCGCATACAACTTTTGTTCCCTTAAGATTTGCAGTACCAACCTTAAATGCTCTTCATGCACGGCCTTGGTCTTAAAATAAACCAGAATATCATCTATAAATACAATTACACACTTATCCAAAAATTCCTGAAATACCCGGTTCATCAGCTCCATAAATACTGCTGGCGCGTTCGTCAGTCCAAACGACATAACCAAAAACTCATAGTGACCGTACCTTGTCCTAAAGGCCGTCTTCGCAACATCCTCCTTTTTCACTCTCAACTGTTGATATCCCGACCTCAAATCTATCTTTGAGAAATAACATGCTCCCCGAAGTTGGTCAAACAAATCGTCGATCCTGGGTAACGGATACTGATTTCTCACCGTCACTTTATTCAGTTCTCGATAGTCGATACACATCCTCATCGATCCATCCTTCTTCTTCACAAATAATACCGGTGCACCCCACGGTGACACACTCGGCCTGATCAAACCTTTATCCAACAATTCTTGCAATTGTTCCTTCAATTCTTTAAGTTCAGCCAGTGCCATTCTGTACGGTGCTTTGGATATCGGTGCGGTTTCTGGTACTAAATCTATGGAAAATTCCACTTCCCTTTCTGGTGGTATTCCTGGCAAATCTTCTGGAAAAATATCCTTGAAATATCAGACCACCGAAAGAGCTTCTATACTCACTTCTTTCTTGTCCGTCTCGCCAATATAGGCTAAAAACCCTTCACATCCCTTTCTTAACATTTTTCGAGCCTTCATTATCGAAATAAGACCCGATCGACTTCTCGGCTTCGATCCTTGGAAGCTAAAATCTTCTCCAGATGGTAACTTGAATTGCACCTCCTTCTTAAAGCAATCTACTTTAGCATGGTAAGCAGCTAACCAATCCATCCCCAGGATAATGTCAAATTCGTTCATTTCTAACTCAATAAGATCAACCTCAAGTTCTCCGTCTCCTATTCCCAGATGACACATCTTATAACCAGATGAGATAGGGATTGACTCTCTAGTCGGAGTATCTATCACCAAAGGTATTTCTAATGCCTCAGGTTTTAAGTTCAATTTCTTAGCTAGACGAGTGCTAATGACAGAATGGGTAGCACCAGTGTCTATCAAAGCATAAACGCAACGAGAATAAAGTTGAAGCGTACCTGCCACAAGATCATTGGTGGCCCTCGCATCCCTGGCAGTCATGGTGAACACTCTTCCACGACCTCCTCCATTGTTCTTATCAGTTCTGGCTCCTTGAGCATTTCCAACTTTCTTAGGTTCCGGGCACTTCCATTGCGGATGTCCCACTTTGTCACAATTAAAACATTTCTGTTCCTTATACCGGCATTCCTCTGTCTTGTGCTTACCCTCGCACACTTGGCATTTGTCATCCGTTCCTGTTCCTGGAGTAATTCTTCGATCCCCACCTCTGCGGTTATCGAAGCTCCTGTTCTGGTACTTGTTACTAGCAATTTCCTTTCCCCGGGCCTCATCCATAGCCTTCCTCTTGTTGTTGGTTTCGTCTCGGTTCCAACTTCCAGTATGTACTTTGTTTCCACTCGACTCCTTTTCTGCCATCTTCTTTTTCTCATCCCGCCTACTGCGGAAACTGTCTGCCTTTTTTTCTACCACTCTCGCTCTGTCCAGTACTTGACTATAAGTCGACAGAATCAGCGGAGTAATCCTGTACCTGATTTTGTCACTAAGACCAGCCTCAAATTTCCTTGCCTTCTGCTCTTCACTATCAAAGAACGCCGGGGCAAATTCCATCAACTCGGTGAACTTTGCACTGTATTCATCCACTGTTAAACTTCCTTGATATAGCATCATAAACTCTGCCACTTTGGCATTCCGAACACTCGCCGGATAGTACTTTTCATTGAACACACTTTTGAACAAATCCCAAGTAAAGTTAGCGTCTCCATGTGCAGTGGCTGCCCTCTTCTCGGCCTCCCACCATTTCAAAGCTTGTCCTTTCAGCATAAAGGTCGCAAACATCACCTTTTGCTCCTGAGTGCAAGTCAATGTCTCGAATATCTTCTCCATGTCTTTAATCCAGTCTTGCGGCTTCCTTTGGAGTGCCTAAAAATGAATCCGGGTTCCTCTTCTGGAACAACTCCAGTGGATCCCTCAATGGTACGACTTGCGGCTGTGGTTGAGCTAGGGCTGCTACTACCTGCCCAATTCCCGCCACCGTCTGATTCAGTGTCTGAAGGAGGTTTGCCATATCAGTGTCGGCTTGCTCCTGACTAGGTCCGTTGTCATTTACGAAGTGATTGCTGTTGTTCCCCGACATCTGAAACAATATAAGGCCCTCATTAGGGTTTCCACTCTAAGTGTTCTCACTCACGCCAATACTAGCAATATACAATGCTACAATTTGTATACCAATTAAAACAAACAGTCTTATCAGACTAAACATTTAATTCATAGGTCCAATCATTAGACCATTGGTCATTTCAATAGACCAACACTACTTTCATAGGTCGTTTCAATAGACCCAAAATACAATCAGAGGTCATTTCAATAGACCCGAATTACTTTTCACATTGGTCGTTTCAATAGACCAACTATCAATCACACTTGGCCGTCTCAGTAGGCCGATTTCTGTTCACGTCGGTCATTTCAGTTGACCAACCTTTCTCTATTCTAGTTAACATATAAAATTAACACTAAGGAAATAAGTTCAATCGATACACAATATAACAAAATACCAACCAAACTTAATTCCATATAAAAAAAAATATAGTCTGAGTCAAGACAAAAACCAAATCCTCCAATCCAACTTTCAAACTAGGTATCCTTCATTATTCTAGAAAACAAAATAACTTCCTCAATTTCAAGAAGTAGAAATCCACCATTTCGTCATGTTTCGTTAAAGTTTTGAATAACTACCGTTAGTTTGGGACTAAACTGCATACGAGATAACGAGGAAAGGACAAAACTGTCCACAGGAGCAATATCTCGCCGCGAGATGGCGTGTCTCGCGCGAGATATCTCCCTCTGCAGATTGCAGACGACAGTTCCCTCGTCGATTTCAACCTCTTTCCGAGATAAAACTTTATCTCTCCGGCCAACCAATGGGAGAGGAGGTCTAGAACCATCTGATAGGGTTTTAACTCTCCACTTCTTCATATCCAACCTCTATAAATACTTGGTGACTTCCAAGGCTCAAGAGGTCGAAGGTCCCGAACCGCGAATTTACACAACACACACACATTTTGTCGTTTTCTTCCCTGAAAGAATCCTTCAAAATCACCCTAAAACTCACCTCATAGTTTGTTTGTCAACCTTGTTGATAAACAAGCATCAATCTCCAAACCAAGGACCAAGGCGAAGCTCTGTCCGTGTGAAGGGTCGACTCTAAACTTGAGCCGAAACTCTGCCCAAATCACCTCACGCAAGGTAATTCCTAATCTTCCTTCTAATTGATTGTTAGAGTGGTATAAGTCCATAGAATCTAGGATCGGCCTAGAGCCTCTCCAAATCATGGAGACGGTCTCGAAGCAATCGATCCTACATTCCGTTTGACCTCGTCAAATGGACCTTTATTTGTAGTATTTGAATTCATTTTTTATTTCTTCTTTTGAAAAACCTCTCTTTTCTTTAGCAAGACCGATCTCCGGATTGGGTGAAATGAATGCCTTCTAAACCTACCCATTTCATAACCTAAGCCCCGAACTCAAATCTCTCAAATGGTTTTTCTATGTTTCCAATCAAATAATATAGGTGGCGACTCATAAAAATAAAAAGAACCAGAATTTCTTTCTCACAACGCTACAGTGGCGACTCTGCTGGGGAATAGAAAATTAAGAGGCTTAAACTTGCGTCAAAATTAAAAGAGAGGTTTTTCAATCTATTTTGTAAAATTCGAATTTTTTCTGTTCTCAGATGGGAGATATCTCGCACGAGATAGGGATTCCAGTCTGGTTGTTTTTTTTTGTTTCTCCTGTTTCGCTCGTAATCCAAGACGAGAGCCGAACATGCAAGGGGGATCCCAGAATTCATTATCTGCAGAGTTCCTGCATCTTAAGGCCTCCCTTAAGGTGTAGAACTCGGACCTTTATTTTCCTTAAATAATTGATTATTATTTATGAACTGCGTGTGATTGGGTTTTATTTAATTAAAGTCCGGTCCATTGGGGATTCGGGAGTTGTAAATTAAATTATTTATCTCTCTTTATCTCTCTTTATGTGGAACTACGACGGCCTGAGTCTTCCTAGATTGGGAGAAACGTAGGCAACCACTTGGTGCGGCCACTATCTGTTTTCTCTTTTGACTTTCAAAAAAAAATAAAACTTTCTATTTTACTCTATCACATAGATTGACTATCACACACGCGCACATCATACTATAACTGTCATTGCACTGCATACCCTCTATAAACCCGGGACCCACACTAAGGACGGATGACGGTAACCACCTAGTCGCCGGTCTCTCCGAAGTTGGACAATCCCACTCCGCGTATTCAATCCACTTAGATTGTCATATCGCGGGGAGCCTAGCCTTCCAGCCCTGCATCGCCACATTCTCATGTAGATTGACTTTTTAGGATCACTCCGTGACCGGTCGGTTTTGACTCGGTGATCTTTTCTTGTTTTTGATCAAAACAAAGCCATGTAAAATTGACAATAAGAAAGGATTCGGAAAAAGTCCCTTCGGAAAAAGTCCCTTTCGGATGTCCCTTCAAGAAAAATGTGCATATAATCCTTCAAAAAAAAAAACAAAAAACAATCTTACATGGCTTTGTTTTACAAAAATCGGATTGATTGCTTAGTCGTTAGGTTCTGATAAAGGCCTTAGAAACCCCTCAAAACGGACTTTCCGTTCCGACCAAAAATTAGGGCTAAATAAAAATCGACTTTCCGTGTGATTATCTCGCGCGGGATTACTTATCTCGCACGGGATAATGCTTCTGTTTGCTGAATTTGAGCCTGAGCCATTTAAGCCTGCTTCCAACTCGTTGGGGCTAGATCCTGATATCTCCATCTCTTCTGTCAGTTTTCCGAAGCTACTCAACTCCAAGACTCCCAACACAATGTCTACCGGAAAGCATGCCATGACCAAGGAAAGCCGTGAACAACCCACTCTCCAAGATTTGACCAAGTCTCTTGTCGCTGAAATGGAACACGTGGAAGGTTGGAGAGAAGCTTTTGATTTGCCCGCCACTCGCATTGCTAGGGATTTTCGGAAGATGGAAAGTGATTCCGACAGTGGGCGATCATCCGTGCAAGAGGAGCTAAGTGACATCAAAACTCAACTTGCCAAAGCCCCGCAAAGAAATTAATGACAATGACTTGTGGCATCACATGGAAGAATCCATCCAAGCCGAAAAGACAAAGATGTTGATTGAAGAGCTCGAGGAAGTCAGGAGCGAACTCGAAACTATGACCCAAAAGTGCATCAACCTTGAAGCCCACATTGAAGATGACATGGATGAGAGGGTCAAGTTTTTCCTCAATACCCTCTACCGTGACCTCAAAGAGCAAATGGAGGAAGAATATCAGGCTCGCCACCTCGTATTTGTGCAACACTACGAGAACCATATCCGAGACCTCCATAACCAAATGGCTAAGCGAAGGAAGGGGAGGATTTTCTCCGACATCGGAAACATCACTCTTGGTCATCTCTTCGAAGTCTTCACAAGGACGGAAAGTCAAGCCAATAGAAGGCTACCAACCTAAGAGGGAAGGTCGATCTCCACACCTCTATTGCTACTACCATCAATGCAATGGCCATCACGCCAATGATTGCTTCAACCTGAAAAATGCAGTCCAAGACTTGATTGACAGCGACGCCATCAGAATTTGCCCAAGTGGTGGAATAGTTTGGATGAGTTCAAACAAATGAGGAGTCTCTTTTCATTTCAGTTATTTACTTTTAGTTGCAAAAGAAACGGTTAGTAGCCTAGTTTAGTTTAGTCGGGTACTACTTGCCTAAAGACTTCATTTGTGGGCAAGAGTACCAAGTTTGCTTTTCAATAATAGTTAGTCTGTATTTCCCTTTTCGATTCCGATTAATACTTTGAGATTGAGAGAGAAAGCACTGTGAATGTCATAGACACTTACAATGAGAACGACTACTCAAAGGCACTTAGGTTTTCCGGAAGCCTTCCTGTCTGGAGAATGATGCTAGCAAAAGGGTACTTTCCTGGATTGGGGCTTGGAAAGCACTTACAAGGAATAACGGAACCACCACCGGTCCCCCCGCCTCACACAAAGCATGGACTAGGATACGACATCTCCATCCATGATGAAGATGACGTAGAAGAGTGGGGCTTCACTCAAATCAAGTGGGAAGGAACCTCGTACAAAGGCTGCAATGACCCAAAGTCCAAAGATTGCAACCTCAAACCATATCGAAAGATACTCAATGGCTACTTTGTTCGAGAAGGGGAAAGTATTCCCTACTTTATCTTTTCAGAACCATGGACTGATGATAAAGGAAAGCGCCAACCGGGCTTTGAAATCTTCGCCGATCGCGATGCTTCTCCAGATGAAATGTAATCCGTCCCACCGATCCCTAATGATTTGTGGGGCACGAAGGCGTAAATGACAAGCGAATGGAACTTTGTGTTGGGAGAAGACATGCCGCGACAGTTCCAAGACCTGTGCCGGTTAGAAGACAAATGATCCATGCAATATCCAAGGGGGACGCTCCAACTACCGACTACACAAGACTAATACGTAAATGTGATGAGCCAATTCTAAACCGGCACGTCACCGGGGACCAGTTGTTGATGAAGACTTCATGATCAAAGAGCTTGGTTGCACTCCCCACCCTCGCAGGAAGATAGGCCCTGCAACTTTTACATTAGAAGCAGGCTCCACCTCCGATGAACTCACTCAAGAGGAAATCGAAGCGGTGGCCGAACATGTATTCCCTTACTTCCTTAATGAAAACTTTGATCTTTCCGAGTACCCTGAGATTGCTAACATCATAAATGATGAATTAACTAATAATAATCAATATAACGAACACGTTAATAATGAATCATACGATGAGATAGATCAAGAAAACGAACAAATCTTAAAAGAATTAGCTAAGCAAGTAGGTCGTTGTGGAAAGAATGGCCCCGTTGACGACGAGGAAATGCAAACAGTTAATCTTGGGACAACGGAAGACCCCGTGAGAAACAAAGATCGGCAGTTTCTTCAAGGGGGAAGACATAGAAGCCCTGACGCAGCTCCTCGTAGAATATGGTGACGTCTTCGCTTGGTCCTACAAAGATATGCCTGGGTTGAATCCGCCGGTTGTAGAACACAAGATACCACCGCTACCCAACGCCAAGCCAGTCAAGCAAAAACTACGCAGAATCAAGCCGGAATGGTCAATGCAAGTGAAGGAGGAAATCATGAAACTCCTGAATGTAGGGTTCATCAAAGTGATTGAATATCCGGAATGGTTAGCAAACACGGTGCAAGTAGCCAAGTCGAACGGGAAAATATGAGTCTGTGTTGATTTCAGAGACTTGAACAAGGCATCCCCTAAAGATGACTTCCCGCTACCAAACATAGACATGTTGGTCGATGCCACAAAGAAGATACGAGGTCCGCTCATTCGTCGACGGGTTCGCAGGGTATAACCAAATCCTCATGGCGTAAGAGGACCAAGACAAAACAAAGATTCACCACACCTTGGGGAACGTTTCGCTACACGGTCATGCCGTTTGGTCTCAAGAACGCCGGGGCTACCTACCAAAGGGCAGTCACAACACTATTCCACGACATGATCCATAAAGAAATAGAGGTGTATGTGGACGACATGATTATCCACTCAAGGGGACGAGATGGCCAACACTTCGTAGATCTCGTAAAATTCTTCAATCGACCGAGACAAAGACAAAATGAGACTCAACCCCGCCAAATGCTCATTCGGAGTAGTCAAAGGGAAAGTCTTGGGATACATGGTCAGCGTAACGCGGCATAGAAGCGCATCCCGCCAAGATAAAGGCCATTACGTACATGCCTCCACCCAGACACGTAAAGAAGTAAAGGGATTCATAGTGCGGACTTCCAATATATCAGCCGATTCATTAATCAATCGACTACAATGTGCGACCCCATCTTTAAGCTGCTTAAGAAAAATGCACCTCAAGAGTGGACCGAAGAATGTCAAGAAGCATTCGAGGAAGTTAAGCACTACTTGACTTCCCCACCTATCCTGGTTCCACCACACAAGGAGAAGCCCTTGAAGTTGTACCTCACGATCACAGACAATGCATTAGGGGCTATGCTTGCTCATGAACTGCCAGCTTCGCACACGTAAAATGCCATCTACTTTGTCACCGCAGATTCCAAGGCAAAGGAAATCAACTACTCTCCACTCGACAAGTCATGCGCCGCTCTCGTCCGGGTATCACAAAGGCTAAAGCACTATATGGAAGCCTTTCCAATCCGTCTCATCGCAAAGATGGATCCACTGAAATATATCCTAGACAAATCAAATTTGTCTTCGAGACTAGCCAAATGGTACTTCATGCTCGCGGGGTATGATATCACTTACGTCACTCAGAAATCCGTCAGAGGGAGTGTATTCGCAGATCAGTTGGCCGAATTTCCTTGCGACGAAGTGAAGGGGGAAGACCCGCGATTCCCTGATGAGGACATCCTAAGCATAGAAGAAAATACGCGATTCCCTGATGAGGACATCCTAAGCATAGAAGAAAATAAGTGGCAATTATTTTTCGATGGCGCAGCCAACAAGAGAGGGTTTGGCATCGGAATGTTATTGGTAGACCCTAATGACATCTACACTCCACTAGCAGTACGTCTTGACTTTGACGCCACCAACAATACCGCAGAATACGAGGCTTGCATAGCGGGGCTTGAGGCAGCCCTAGAACGCAACGTGACTGAACTCGAGGTATTCGGGGATTCCCAATTGATCATCAATCAGACATTGAAGAAGTGGAGGGTCCAAGATCCAACCCTTCAAAGATACAGTGCCCACCTCCAAGAATTGGCGCAACAATTTCAGGATGTCTCATTCCACTATCTCCCCAGAGACAAAAATCGGTTTGCGGACGCATTAGCCACACTTGCTTCTTTGGTTGAAATCCCTAAAGGAAAAGCAGTTAAACCCTTCAAAATAACACGGCGTGCAACTCCTGCATACTGCGCCGTTATAGATCTTCACGACTGCAAAGACAAATGGTTATCCAAAGGTGCCGCTGTTGAAAACTCCAAAGGGAAACCATGGTACCACGACATTTGGTATTTCATCCTAGATGGAACCATACCGCCTGAGACAGACCTGAAGACTCAGGTCGCCCTTAAAAGGTTGGCTGCCAATTACGTCATCACTGCTGGCCGTCTATTCAAGAAACATTCCCAAGGAAACCTCCTTTGCGCCACCGAGGAAGAGGCCCAGGAAATAATGGACCATGTTCATCAAGGTGTAAGTACGCCAATCCAATTCGCAACCTTTTCGATGCATTTTAATATAATAAAACTGCATTAAGGGGCGTTTTGGTAAATTCTCGGCCTATCCCGAGACTTCCGGAAATGTTCCATGAGTTTCCCGCGAAGGAAGTACCTTTTGGTACATCATTCATGCCAAAGGACCCCTTGGGAATAAAACCTGTTGGACCTTTTGGGTATTTTCCTAATGTTCCGTAAACCGGTTTTTGGCGCCAAAAGCGGTTGAGCCACCTTGTGTCACGCGACAACTTGAGGCATGGAAAGTGGACGCGTAAGGTCGTGCGACATACTAAGGCAGCCAACTGCAGCCTATAAATAAGACCCTCCCCCTCATTGAAAGGGATCCCAATTCTAGCCTACTGTTACTCTGCCAAAATAGCATTGTGACGAACATCCCAAACACCAAACCTCTCTCTCCTACCTTTCCAACCCCCTAATCCCTCTCATCCAAATCCCAATTCTCTACCCACACCAATTGGAACCCTTGGATCGAGCTGAGATCTACAATGAAGAATTGAAGGATTCTATATCTCGACTAGATATAGAATTCGTGGAATCAACAAGGGTAACAATTCCCTAACCCTCTCTCTCTCTCTCTCTCATTTAATTCCTTGCAATTTCATAATTCTATTTTGTTTGGATTCAAGAATCGATCCTAGCTATCCAATTACCGAATCCCAATCGTAATCTCTCTGTTTAACTTGCCTAGATTGTGTAATTGAGCTCATATTGATTGATTTGGTTGAATTTGGTGTTTGAGCCCCCAGGGGGTGTGGATCTACCCATATCCACACTCCCTGGGTCGATTTGATGTTGTTTATGTTTTTCGTTCATAATTGACTTGTTAATTAGATCTCGTATAGCTTCGTTAATTTCGAATTCATATTGTAAGGTTTCGCAGAAGGCTCATATGTGTCACGCGACACCTTCGCCCTCAAGTGATCCCTGTGTCACGCGACACATGTGGTCACTGGTACGATGTGTCATGCGACACACATGACCCATCTACAGTGACTCTTTTCCTTTGTAATCTGTTTTAGTTTGTTTGTATCAGGGATGTGGCCTCCCTAAATAATGGGCTCACAATATGTAATTTCTCGTTTCATAATTAATAAGATGCAGTTTATCACATTTCGTTTATTATCGATATTTGCACACACTTTGGATTTACTTGGATGTGTTTGATTGAAAGACTCGTCTATGGACGAGGCGTGTTGGGTGAACTCTCGGTTCTTCCCAACACGTAACCTCGACCCCGAACTCATGTTTTCTCTCTAAAATAAAGGTTTTCAATGTTTCCTCTTAAAACGGCGTGGCGACTCCTTTTCTTTTTTCGGCGAGCGCACATTCAGTGGCGACTCTGCTGGGGATTTCACTTGAAAACCTGTTTTTCAAGTGTTAAGTGGGTCAAGCTTTCGTTTAGTCAAAAAACATCCAATGCATCCATGTTGTGTACATTATTCGATAATCATTTGTGATACCTACATTTTGTTGATTATGGAACTTGTGAGCCCTTTGTGCTTGTGGTCATTTGTTGTGCATTGGTATCTCTGTGTTGCTCTTGATATGGTAAAGCAGGGGCTGATTTGATGATTTGAGGAGCCGCCTTGGTTCGGTGACCATCCAAGTCGTGCGACACCTTTGTCTCTGGTTGTCCTGTGTCACGCGACAAAAGGTGGCCACTGAACAGATCATCAGAAGACTGGTTTGAGGGCAGTCCCTTGGACCAAAGCGTGACTCATTTGGTTATTGTTCCCTGTTTGCCTTGTGTAAGGGTGTGTGTTTTCTTCTTAAAAAAAAAAAAAACAAATAAAAAATAATAATAAAAAAAATCTTGTTTTTTGCAAATAAACGAATTAGTCATCCGCACACTACTTCACGTAGATCTAGAACCCTCGGGTGCGATTGACGGCATCGCGGACGGCCATAAAATTCGCCTACGCTTGAGCGCCTAATGTCAAACCCATACCCCTAGTGCGTTATAGGTGGCACCACACATTTAAACCTCACCCAAAACGGTTGGTTTTTGACACGACATTTTCAAATACTCTAAAATGAATTGTTTCAAAAAATTTAAAAGGCTCTCATACCTTCCCCCAAACCCTAGCACGTGTGGGCATGTTGCTAACGCAACATGGTTTCACGAGAGGACATGTCGTTCCCACGGCATGTTCTAACGAGAGATCATGTCGCTTTGTCAACGTGCACCGACGAGAGGTCATGCCGGATTTTTCCTTGAAATTCTTCAGGAATATCCGTTATGCTGCCCAAATTTTTCTAGAAATTGGGGCTACTCGTCTGTCCCATAAATGCTTCGGTTTTGTTTAGGTACTGTCGCCTATTACTAATTTTGAAACAATACATTTGGTGTATTTTTGGATGATGTGTTCTAGGGTTCCCCCGAGATCTAGATTGCGTGAAATAAAGGGTTAGCCTTTCCCAACCGTTCATAGGACTTAAAAGACACCGATTTCTACTTGAAGATTAATAAAGTGTTGCACGAGTCCGTCTCCTTTCCCGTTCTTCCCTCTCCCGTATCATCTCAAGATTCTATATCCTCTGCCTTATACACGCTCTCACCTCTTTAACTTTGCAAAGGTTACGGCAAGTTGGGTGTGCGCTCTCGTTCCCGGCGCTCATTGGTCCATATTCCCGAGGCGGAAGCAGCTCAAGTGCCCGAGTGATCGTCCATCTGATGCGGAATCCAAAATGCTCGGTGCAGAGAAGACTATGGCCCACGAATCTAAAAGTTCATATCCCATGGGTCAGCAGCAGAGTGTAAAAGGTGTGTCCATCAAAGAGTTGCGAGCTACACTTGAAGATATTTTTCCTCGCAAGCGGGAGGCCCGGTGGTTTGCTCAGTTTGCTAAAGATAAGGAGGACGACCTATAAATGACAAAGAGATCGAGAAGGGTCCTCACCGCACCGATGGCAACGATGCTCAATGTTGAAGAAGTCAATCAGTCCTCGTAGGGTCTAGAATGTCCACTGTCGGACATGAGTCTGTCGAGTCCAAGTTGGACCAATTTTGCTTTGCAGTGATAAAAATCTTTGTTTCTCTTCTTGCTAGACTCGAGACATTACTAGTACACCTGCGTTACACTTAATTGAAATGGTCTTATTCCAAATGATCACTTGTGCTGCTCACCGACCAACGCTTTGAAATGGCTAATGTTTTAATTTGATCGGAGCGAGAAAATCGACTGATATCCCCATCTTGCGTCCCATATTCTCACACTTCTTTCATAATCTCGTTCGATGAATTTGCACGGATCTTCCGCAAAGTAAGCTTAAGCCAGCAATGAAGACTCAATCTCGTTCGGATCATCCGGTAGGGACTGCGGTTGAAACCTCTCACCCCTAGGAAAACCTTTACCTCACCCTCACTAAACAATATCCCTTCATTTCAAGATCGGCCTAGTTGAAACCCGTTTAGCCATCACCCGAAGAAGAGGGACTATCCTTGAGGCTCCCGCGATGCAAAAGAAGAATCGACCGTCTCCAAGCTCAAGAATGACGGGAGGCAATGATCCATCCTGGGGACTAGCTGAAATTCTCCTCTCAAAAGAAAAAAGAGAGAGACAAAAATAAAAAAATATACAAAAAAAAGATACAAAAAAAAGAAAAGAAAAGAAAGAGAGCCTAGTCCCCAGTGATACTCTCAGAAAGCAAAGTCAAAGGATCCGGTCGTTACTCAAAGAGGAGTCTCAGAGTGAATAAAGAGACAGCACGGATGTCCCTCACCATTACCTCTAACCGATCCCAAGCCGTCCTCTCAATTTTAGAGGACAATCCCGTTACCATTACCCTTACCTTTGCCTTTAGCCGAAGCCAAGATTGACCTCTCATTCTTAGAGGCATTGAAAATGAAATCATGGATTCCCCCACCATAGAAATCCCAAACACATACCCAAGAGCCAACCTCTCATCTTTAGAGGTTCAGTCAGCAAAAAGCCTAGCCGACCTCTCATTTTAAGAGGTCATGATACCCTAAATCACCTGAAGACCGATCGAAACCCTGAAGCCCAGCCGCAGTTCCTACCAGATAGCAGTTTCAGTCCAACATCGTCGAGATCTAAAACAGATTATGGCTTAAAGCGAAGCCAAGTCCATCCCGGCTCAAAAGATTATCAATCGAAGATTGTGCAAATTCCGTCCGTTCATTCGACGTTGTATGTGAGCATATTTCATTTCTACTCCACAAACACTCGCCGTGGACGTCCCACTGGGGCTTCGCATCTGTGTCTCCCATCGACACTCCAAGAGGACACGTTTTTTTTCAATTCTCAAAAATTCTCGAAGGTCCTCACATCCCCGAACTTCACCGTTCATTCTTTTCATTCGGGATAAACCCGAACTACGGCGACCTGAGCTCCTCCTATGGAGGGGAACGTAGGCAACCATAAATGGTTCAATCGAAATCATAAACAAATCTCATAAAATCCGGTCTCTTCAAGGACCATGCCCATACACTGTCTATCCTTCCGATTCTCGATATCAGTGGGCTTTCTCCTTAGGATTGATAAAAAATATTCACTCATATCGGCTTTTGGCGGTTGAATAACCCGAACATCAATAAAGGGTTTTAAGCAGCTTTGTGATCATCACGAATAAGACAAGTTTTCAAGTGTCTCGACAAGTCTTCTATTTCTACATCATAGGAAGATAGAGCTAAACACCGTTTCGGTCAGCAGGGGCTTCCATACACTTTCCACACCTTGTGATGCTTATACTCTCCCAAAAGAGTCAAACCAAAAGCGAGAGTGTCATATACAGAACTCGGGATTCATTCCCACCCTCGAAAAATATGCCCCTGCACGTAAACACTTCCGAGTCTTGTCCAGCAACTGATTGACTGCGGTTTGAAATGATGGGTTGCCTCCTTGGCCACAAGATGACTTTGCCTGCGATGAAGCTGCATGGATTTGTCCTCAAGCTGGGGCTTTGGTTAAGGTGTCCCTCCGGCTCTCCTTACCAGATTCCCTCCAAGTTTGCTTTGCACTACCAACTGGGGCTTCGCCGAGCCGGGATTATTCTCTGCACCCCCTCTACTGCTTGCTGTCTCAGACGCGCGATACACTTTGTCCTCACTAGCAATGGACCTGCTGCAATCTATACTCTCGGGAGCGTCCCCGACTTGCCTAGCCGCACCATATCATTTTTCCACCCCACGGGAGAGGGTCCACCTCATTATAAACACCTTTCGTCCTATACACAATCCCTCATAGAGCAACTGATACAGATACATCTGCTCACCAAGCCGTGCAAAAGAAAAAAAAAATCATCCCTACTTCCCTATTCTCCCCAGCTGAGATGGACTTGTGCAACCAAAGACTAATAATGCATAAGCAAGAGGTTAAATAAAATGCTAGGTGCCTAGAGCGTTGTGTTTTCCCCCCGCAGGGTACAATAATCAGGTGATTGTAATGTGATCGTGAGGACTGCCCCTCGAATCACAATCTTGGACAGAGATTTCAAATCCCGCAGGTGGCAAAAGGCCCAGAACTACGAATTGGCTTGATTCCCTTTTTAAGGGATACGTAGGGACCCTTTCTCCAAAGGTCCAGCCATCTGATCTTACCGGCATCATATGAAAGAGCCCCAGCTGCCCCAGAATTTAAGCAACAAGGCTCACCAGCCCCGACGACTTCAAAGCCCATTCTGCATGATGAGCCGAGACAAAGAGTCCGCATCTGTCAACCCCAAAGAGGAAAGAGCCCCAGCTGCCCCAGACTCCAAGCAATGATGCTCACCAGCTTCAGCAACTTTAAGGCATGTTCCGCACATCGAGATTATCTTCAGTAAGAACCCGTGGGCAGATTTTCAGTAAGAGCTCGTTCCCAGGGGTAGATCATTACCAAGAGCCCGTGGGCAGATTTTCAATGAGAGCCCGTTCCCAGGGGCAGATTTTCAGTCAGAGCCCGTCCCGTGAATGGCCACCCGGAAACCATTAACAGCAGTGGTAGCATAGGTCCCTCCGGCAGCTACACCTATCCCCAGCAGAATCAATGATAGCATGAGTCCCTCCGATAGCTACAACCCTCCATCACCAACATCAATGGTAGCACCAGTCCCTCCGGCAGCTACAGGTGAGCACAGCACAGGTATGAACACATATTTCTTTCAAGCGTCAAGTCATCATATCGCGTTATTTTTAAAATCGGTCCGAGACGCCATAGATCTCATGTCGTTTCAAAATTGGTTCGAGACACCATAGTTCTCACAACATTTTCAAAATTGGTTCGAGACACCATAGATCTCACATTATTTTCAAAATTGGTTCGAGACACCATAGTTCTCACAATACTTCCAAAAATGGTCTGAGACACCATAGATCTCACAACATTTTCAAAAGTGGTTCGAGACACCATAGTTCTCACAATATTTTTCAAAAATGGTTCGAGACACCATAGTTCTCACAATATTTTCAAACTGGAGAAGAAAGAACAAAACAAAAAAAAGCATGCGTATCTGTGACAGCCCCAAGAAGAGCTCGACAATACCAGAAACCAAGAAAAGCCTCTCAAGCAGAGCCAAGCCAAGAAAAGCCTCTCAAGCAGAGCCAAACCAGGAAAAGCCTCTCAAGCAGAGCCGAACCAAGAAAAGCCTCTCAAGCAGAGCCAAACCCAGGGAAAAGCCTCTCAAGCAGAGCCAAACCAAGAAAAGCCTCTCAAACAGAGCCAAACCAGGAAAAGCCTCTCAAGCAGAGCCGAACCAAGAAAAGCCTCTCAAGCAGAGCCAAACCCAGGGAAAAGCCTCTCAAGCAGAGCCAAACCAAGAAAAGCCTCTCAAGCAGAGCCAAACCAAGAAAAAGCCTCTCAAGCAGAGCCAAACCCAGAAGAGCCTCTCTAGCGGAGCCCACAAAGCAGAAAAGCCTCTCAAGCAGAGCCAAACCCAGAAAAGCCTCTCTAGCGGAGCCCACAAAGAAGAAAAGCCTCTCTAGCGGAGCCCAACCAAAAGAAAAGCCTCTCTAGCGGAGCCCACAAAGAAGAAAAGCCTCTCTAGCAGAGCCAAACCAAAGAAGAAAAGCCTCTCAAGCGAGAGCCAAACCCAAGAGCCTCTAGCGGAGCACATAAAGAAGAAAAGCCTCTCTAGCGGAGCACACAAAGAAGAAAAGCCTCTCAAGCGAGCCAAACCAAAGGAAAAAGCCTCTCTAGCGGAGCCCACCAAGAAGAAAAGCCTCTCAAGCGAGCCAAACCCAAGAAAAGCCTCTCAAGCGGAGCCTGACGAAGTCACGGGTAAGCACAAGAAAGGTATGAAGACACATCTCTACCCCTTTCTTGCTTGTAGTCGGTATTGGTATTTCCGAACTACGATTTGGCTTGATTCCCTTCTTAAAGGGATACGTAGGAATCCTTTCTCGTAAAGGTCCAAATGCATAATTTTCCCTTCTCACCCTTCTAGCCCTTCACCTTAACCCCAGCCGCTCATTGAGATTGGGTCTTATTTTATCGACAACCCCACTTTTTCCAAAAGTGATGTTGCCGAGGGGCTCTGTAAGTACGCCAATCCAATTCGCAACCTTTTCGATGCATTTTAATATAATAAAACTGCATTAAGGGGCGTTTTGGTAAATTCCCGGCCTATCCCGAGACTTCCGGAAACGTTCCATGAGTTTCCCGCGAAGGAAGTACCTTTTGGTACATCATTCATGCCAAAGGACCCCTTGGGAATAAAACCTGTTGGACCTTTTGGGTATTTTCCCGGAATGTTCCAGAAACTGGTTTTGGCGCCAAAAGCGGTTGAGCCACCTTGTGTCACGCGACAGCTTGAGGCATGGAAAGTGGACGCGTAAGGTCGTGCGACATACTAAGGCAGCCAACTGCAGCCTATAAATAAGACCCTCCCCCTCATTGAAAGGGATCCCAATTCTAGCCTACTGTTACTCTGCCAAAATAGCATTGTGACGAACATCCCAAACACCAAACCTCTCTCTCTCCTACCTTTCCAACCCCCTAATCCCTCTCATCCAAATCCCAATTCTCTACCCACACCAATTGGAACCCTTGGATCAGAGCTGTGAGATCTACAATGAAGAATTGAAGGATTCTATATCTGACTAGATATAGAATTCGTGGAATCAACAAGGGTAACAATTCCCTAACCCTCTCTCTCTCTCTCTCTCTCTCTCATTTAATTCCTTGCAATTTCATAATTCTATTTTGTTTGGATTCAGTAATCAGATCCTAGCTATCTGAATTACTGAATCCCAATCGCAATCTCTCTGTTTAACTTGCCTAGATTGTGTAATTGAGCTCATATTGATTGATTTGGTTGAATTTGGTGTTTGAGCCCCCAGGGGGTGTGGATCTACCCATATCCACACTCCCTGGGTCGATTTGATGTTGTTTATGTTTTTCGTTCATAATTCAGCTTGTTAATTAGATCTGTATAGCTTCTGTTAATTTCTGAATTCATATTGTAAGGTTTCTGTAGAAGGCTCATATGTGTCACGCGACACCTTCGTCCCCAAGTGATCCTGTGTCACGCGACACATGTGGTCACTGGTACGATGTGTCA
This sequence comes from Adenophora triphylla var. japonica, assembly GCA_022495995.1. Taxonomy (NCBI): domain Eukaryota; kingdom Viridiplantae; phylum Streptophyta; class Magnoliopsida; order Asterales; family Campanulaceae; genus Adenophora; species Adenophora triphylla. The sequence continues at coordinate 123,741 of JAFEMH010005207.1, read as the reverse complement.
TGCGACACACATGACCCATCTGCAGTGACTCTTTTCCTTTGTAATCTGTTTTAGTTTGTTTGTATCAGGGATGTGGCCTCCCTAAATAATGGGCTCACAATATGTAATTTCTCGTTTCATAATTAATAAGATGCAGTTTATCACATTTCGTTTATTATCGATATTTGCACACACTTTGGATTTACTTGGATGTGTTTGATTGAAAGACTCGTCTATGGACGAGGCGTGTTGGGTGAACTCTCGGTTCTTCCCAACACGTAACCTGACCCCCGAACTCATGTTTTCTCTCTAAAACAAAGGTTTTCAATGTTTCCTCTTAAAACGGCGTGGCGACTCCTTTTCTTTTTTCGGCGAGCGCACATTCACAAGGCATATGTGGAACCCACATGAGCGGAAACATGCTCGCCAAAAAGATCATCAGACAAGGGTACTTTTGGCTGACCATGGAAGCCGACTGTACCAAAATGGTCAAGAAGTGCCACAAGTGTCAGATACACGCCAATCTTCAGCATGCACCGCCTTCCTTGCTGTACCCAATGACTTCACCTTGGCCGTTCTCTACATGGGGGATAGACGTGATTGGAAAGATCACACCCGCAGGAGCCAACGGACACTGTTTCGTCCTAGTAGCCATCGACTATTTCACTAAATGGGTCGAGGCCGCCTCCTACAAAGTTCTGAATGCCAGAAAGGTCGCAGAATTCATCAAGCACAACATCATCTGCCGATACGGGGTTCCGCAAGAGATGATATCTGACAATGGGTCACACTTCGAGAAGGAAACCGATCGCCTACTGACCGAGTACAAAATCACGAGACACAAGTCATCTCCTTATAGGCCTCAAACAAATAGAGCAGTTGAAGCCGCGAACAAAACAATCGAGACTATCATCAGAAAAATGGCAGTCACCGGAAAAGACTGGCCCGACAAGCTACCATTCGCACTATGGGGTACCGCACTTCGGTCCGAGCGGCTACAGGAGAAACTCCCTACGCCCTCACATTCGGGATGGAGGCTGTCTTACCGATAGAATTGGAAATACCATCACTAAGGGTTCTCCTAGAAAACCAAGTAAATGAAGTCGACTGGCTAGAAAGCAGATACGAAGAGCTAGCTCTGTTGGACGAAAGAAGGTTGAAAGCGGCCGAACACACTCAAGCTTACCAAAGAAGAATGGCAAGAGCTTTCAACAAAAAGGTCAAGACAAGGAACATCAGAGTAGGCGACTGGTGCTCCGTGAGCATCGTCCAGGACCTTTCAACCCTTTAGGCAAGTGGGGACCAAGGTGGATAGGACCCTACATTGTGAAGAAGATATTCTGCACGGGGAGCCCTTCGGTGGTAGACTTAGACGGAGATCAACTACCGGCCGGTCAACATGGACAAGCTCAAGAAGTACTTCGCGTGACTTGACCCCCTAAGTACAAATCGCTCGCTAGGTTGAAAATCCCGGAAAGGACAACTTAGGCAAAAAATTAGAGCTAGCACAAGAAAAGAAGCCCACTGGATTGAAAACCCGAAGGGGCGGTCTAGGCAAAAGAAAGGGTGTGCATGAAAAAAAAAAAAAAAAAGGGGGGCCTTATCTCGCAGCGAGATTACCCCACGGCACGGAGCCGTATTTTGTCCTTTTCTAAAAAATGAACTACGTTGGACTCCGAGCCTCTTGTTTAATTGCTTTGTAAAAGAGGAACGTAGGCAGCCTTCGGGTTCGGTCTAATCAAATAAATAAATCAAAGTTGTCCCTTTTATTAATCGAATGCGTTTCATTAATGACAATAGGGAAATCCTAACCACAACGACTAATTTGCTAAGCTAACAAACTTGAAAAAAAAAATAATACTAATAAAGCAGAAACAATTGATCTATCAAAGCAATCTCTTGGTACTCCTAAAGATCTAGCCTTTCATTAACTTGGTTGGCCGGCGGACATGGTCTCCACCGTCGTCGTGATCCTCCTTGCGCTTTGAGCCTCTCAAAGCAGAACATCCCTCGAGACGGTCAAAAACAGAGTCGAGACGATCAAAGACAGATTCCGACAATCTCTTGAAGACATGAGGCCTATCCAAAGCTTGCGTCTTTCCAGGCATTCCCTTGCCTCGCCTCTCGTACCAATCCCCATCAAGAAAATCCCGAGTTGGATCGGTTCGCACATTAGCGGGATCGGGCGAGCCTCGCTCCTTCGCAAGATACCGCTAGCTACAAAAGAATCTCTTAGCGGTAAAAGCCGCAAATCATCAATCTTCTCTGCACTAGGATGACCGGTATGGAGGAACCAATCCAAATATTTGTCAGACAGGAAGATGCTTGCATTAAAAGTCCGAAGGTTTGACCAACGATCCCGATTAGTTCCTTCACCCCATGCTTGAGCTAGCACTGCGCAAACTCTACACCAATATAAGACACTTCACGAGAAGCTCCTTCGAAAAGATAAGTGTCTGCTGCCGACCAAACTAACGGAGCACCCGCTTGGGAAAGTAAAAGGAGGAATCTCGCAAACCCGGAAGAACAACCACTGTCAAAACCCTTGGTATTGGCAACATACTTGTTCAACCTCCAATAAGGTGGACACCAGAGAATATCGCGGTTTCGGTCTTCGCAATCAACTCGGCCCATTCATCCGTGAAAGATCTTTGATCAACAACTTTCGCGTATGATATGTAAAAGGAGAATATTCCAACGGGGGACCTATCAACTTGAGATGCTCCCTAAGCCAAATAGTCAATAGGAGGGGACTCCCTTGAGTCATGACGCCGATCCTATGCGGCTCATCAAGACCATGAAGGGTCTCACCCAAGATTAGCGGAATAATGTTCCTAGAACGTTTCCTAGCACAACGAGAACAACTTCCACCGGTTGGGAATCGACCAAGCCGTCCACGCACGTAAACAAAACATCTCCGAAAAGAGAAAGAGCCGAAAGTTCCGCTTATGGACATGAAAAGCGTCATCATCGGAATCACCGCTGAAGCGTCCTAGGAAAAGAAGAGCAATCAACCTACTTGCGGTGAACCAACCCATAGCAAGTATCAAGGGGGATCCTAACAATTCGTTCAAAGCCTACGAATGATTCCTATGATACTTAGGAACAAAGCAATCTCGCCGATCAAAGGCATATCCAAGATAATGGCGAATTCCTCCCACGGTAGGCACCATCTCATTCAAAGAAAAATTGAAAAGATGAATAGAGGGATCCCAAAATCGAGCGGCACCACTGCAACAACTTCCAATCCGGTTGGAGGTTCTTCAAAGTGAAAAGAATTCTAAATCTGAATTCGCGATAAACTTATTGCGAGACCGGTTGCGAAACGACCTTACAAAATCCCTTGATGCTTGCTTGAAAGATGCAATCACTTCAGAGGACAAAGAAAAATCATCGACAATCATGGACGTTGGGGCAATCTCCTTGGAAGCCATGGATCACGGGATTGAAGAAGAAGACAAGAGTTTCACCCTAACAGGATATCTCTAAAGTTTGAAAGGCTAGAATGAGTTATACGGCGGGACTACAGGGTGATTTTATAGGGAAAGCGACAAAATCCTGTTCGAAAAAGGAAGAGATTTACTGCTGGGTAGCGTGTCTCGTGCGAGACACCTTATCTCGCGCGAGATATCCCTACGGCAAAGCAACTTGACGGTTCTACTCAAACAACAATCTAGCCCCGACTTGACAAAGCAAGTCTCGAAAAACCTGCGTGTACGGTTCATAACATGCAATAAAACACCATACTCGGGCTCAAAATTGCGGCCTAACGGCCATTCCATTTCCGAAAACATGGAAAGTCGATAAAGTTAATTAACTAACTAATTAGACCTAGGATTAGGGATTAAGAAAAACCATTGTTTGTGCTACCTATGTGTTCCTAACAGTACCGAGAAAAGAAAGAAAAATTATGCGGGCCCACACGGCCAATATGTACGAGATAATCGAGATAAAGAAAAAGGGGAGGGGATCACGCCATCAAGTCGCTCGAGCCGCCAGCACCTCCGCCATCACCACCAGGGGGGCTACCATCCCTCCTCGACCTCTTGGCTCCACAAGTAGGGGTCATAGCCGAGGCCACCGTCGAGGCCGCCGAAGAAGCCTTACGGAACGGCCTCTCGGACATGTCCGACACCAAAGCCATCAACCCGGCCATCTTAGTCGCTCCACGGTTGTAATCGGCCGCGGATATGGTGACCCGACAATCAAAGAAAAGAAGATGCTCGGATGGAGTCGGACATATACACTTATATGGACGAATACGGCAGTACAAACGAAACATACCGAAGAGACATCGGCGGGAGGCGGTAACCCTCGGGAACTGATCGGGAGACGGGATGTGCCCCATCATCGGCATGCTCCCCATCATATACGTGTAGCTCGGAGGGCCGTAGTGCGGGGCAAAAGGCGAGAGAACCCGGTAGCTGAGAGGAAGTGCTAGGGGCCGATGAACTGAAGCGAGAAGCGAGAGGCGGAGCCACGAGCATGTGATCGCCTATCCCCCACCAGGAGGGGACCCATCAGCCGAGGCAGAAATTCCACATAAGAGGCCCCGGGGATTACACAAGCCATCGCCACATCCCCTACCAGAAGACTAGCATAATCATCCTCCGGAATAGAGTGGGTGGGATACATCGCCCTCGGCGGATCCGCCGGAACGCTATATGGCAGTGAACCCCGGCCATGCTGAGGGAAGACCCGCTCACTAAGATACATGGTGTCCCCCTCCAAAGACGCCAGCATCCTCTCGCATCCCGGGTAGCATCCCAAGCGCGATGCACCTCCCGCTCTAACAAGGTCCAAGGATACGAGGCCCGAGTCTCGTACTCAAAGGTGTCCAAAGCATGGCCCGTGCCTCCGCAACCGTCGGGGTCCAATCGATCCTCCTCCTCATCAACGCTCCGGTTGGGGTGGCCCCACCTCCAGGATATGCAGGGAACACGGGGATCCGACTCTCCGGCTCAAACTTATACGGCCCGAAGACAGGTATAGCCCCATATACGCACAAAGAAACGAATGTATTCGGAGAAAACACGAGATAGAGCATAGAGACAGAAAAACGAAACGGGAATCAAAGAGCATACCTCCCGGGCATAAGAATACCCCGACAGTATCCTTGGAGTGCCTACACGCCTCATCCATGGCGTGGTAGCGAAGAGCCGATCCCGGCGAGCCCCGGTCATAGCCGCTCACTTCATCCCGAGATCAACCAACAAACGTAACAACGAAAGACGAGCCGTAGAGGAATGGTTCGCAAAAATGGTCTCGAAAGGATGTACCGAGAGGGCCCCCTCACCGGTCGATCCGTGGCGCATTCGGCTTCTCGGCATAATCATCAATCGACTCGGAGGGGTGTCGGCTCAGCCAAATCCCTTAACCTTGTTAGGGACGAAACCAATCAAGCGCCTCCACGCCGGCTGGACCGCGAGCTTGAAATTCGGAAACTTGGGCGGGGATCGCCAATGAACTCTAGTCCCGTGATGGCCGAGAGAAAGTCGGTCGGGGTCATAGTCGCTTCCCGAAGCGCAAATGGACCGTGTGGGTAGTGTCCCACCACCTTTCCGGATAGCACGAAGAACTTGGGGAGTCCTCCTTATCCCTGAAGGTTGTCAATGAAAGTCAACAAACCCGTTTGGGCCACCCTAGCTCGGACGCCGTCAAGATCCTTGATCTTGTCCCAAACCGCCCTAGCCATCTTCGGACTCCTCGACGGTTCTTAATCGGCTTATACGGCGCAAAACAAAGGAAAAAGCAGAGAGGGCAACATTAGAAATTATTCCATGTCAAGAAATCAATGAAATAGAAGAAATTTTTCATTGGGGCATTTCATCGAACACTTGGCGGGCGTACGAGAAAAGCTTGCCCAAGGATGCCATTCATGATCCGAATCAACCTCTCCTACAATCCATGATATGTAGGAGGCTCATACATCTAGCGATACGGCAACAACAAACATCCAAAGAAAATGCATAAAATCAAAGCATGCAAGGGAACCTAGTTCTAAGCACAAACATGAACAAAGGCCATTGAGGGAATTTTGAATTCAAGGAAAGGGGATTCAAATCAATGCAATACAAGAAACAAGAGGTAAAGATAGAGTTCTTACCAAGCCCTCCCGAATGACGGTAGAGATATGCGCGTTCCTATCAAAAGTAAGATCATCGCGAGGATAATCTTTCCCTAGCAAATAGCTTCGCAAAATCGGATTCCCTTGTTCTTGAGCCATGGATTTTGGAGGAAGGAGGAATTAAGAATGGATTAAAGGGGAGAATCTCCAAGCAAATCCGCGAAAAACCACGAAAAGGCGACCTTGGCTCGAGCTAGGGAGGAAATTTTGAAAAGGATATTTTCAAAATGAGCTAGAAGGCTATTTGTTTATATGCCCGACAGTACATATCTCGCGCGGTATATCTTATCCCGCGCGAGATAAACCTTCGGAAAAGGACAAAATTGTCCTCGACAATAAGCGTCTACGCAACGTCAAAGTTCAAAATTTTGACACATTTACCCTTGGAAATGATAAACTAGCAAGGAAACGTGGAAAAACCGGTACCGCAAGTCACGGAGCGAGTCAAACGTGACATGCGCACAATCGCCGTGCGGCGCGGTCGCCCAAGAACCGAGTGGTCCAATGATCAACCCAATTCACATGATTGAGCCCGAAAGGTGAATCATCAAAGAAAAAGCCCGGTCCAACGCCCGGACGGGTGGATCGTCATCAAAAGCCCGGTCCAGCGCCCGGACGGGTGGATCGTCATCAAAAGCCCGGTCAACGCCCAAGCAGGTGGATCGTCATCAAAAGCTCGGTCCAACGCCCAAACAGGTGGATCGTCATCGGAAAAAGACCGGTCCAACGCCCGAGACGGGTGGATCGTCGAACCAAAAGCCCGATTCAACGCCCAAACAGGTGAATCGTCATCCCCAACTTGACAAAAAGCCCGATTCGGAGCCCAGGAACGGCGAATCGTCACAAAAACGACGGGACTCGGAAGGGACCAGGACGGGTAAGCCTTTGTTTTCTAACATATTTCCGCGGGTTCGGAGCCCAGCAGGCGAATCTTCAGACAGAGACGGTATATTCAGAATTGGGTCTTGATTTGATTCCTCGGTATGAATTTGCCTTTTCAAAAATAAAATCTCCTCGATTTTCAAAAAACGTTTTTCAAAATACCTAAAGCAACCTTTTCGTGTTTTGGAGTCGAACTACGTTATGGTCGATTCTCCGATAGAGATACGTAGGCGGCCCGTGCGGCACGACCATCCCGATGTTCGAGAATGATGTCTTTTCTATCGTCGACATGACTTCTTTCATAAGACTTGTCGCCGAGGGGCTCTGTAGACACCCCATTACGAACACATCGGATCATACTTATACCACTCTAAGTCTCGCTTTGAGTCAAGAAGTAGAAATCCACCATTTCGTCATGTTTCGTTAAAGTTTTGACTAACTACCGTTAGTTTGGGACTAAGCGCATACGAGATAACGAGGAAAGGACAAAGCGTCCACAGGAGCAATATCTCGCCGCGAGATGGCGTGTCTCGCGCGAGATATCTCCCTCTGCGGTGCGAGATGACAGTTCCCTCGTCGATTTCAACCTCTTTCGGGATAAAACTTTATCTCTCCGGCCAACTAATGGGAGAGGAGGTCTAGAACCATATGATAGGGTTTTAACTCTCCACTTCTTCATATCCAACCTCTATAAATACTTGGTGACTTCCAAGGCTCAAGAGGTCGAAGGTCCCGGACCGCGAATTTACACAACACACACACATTTTGTCATTTTCTTTCCCTGAAAGAATCCTTCAAAATCACCCTAAAACTCACCTCATAGTTTGTTTGTCAACCTTGTTGATAAACAACCATCAATCTCCAAACCAAGGACCAAGGCGAAGCTCTGTCCGTGTGAAGGGTCGACTCTAAACTTGAGCCGAAACTCTGCCCAAATCACCTCACGCAAGGTAATTCCTAATCTTCCTTCTAATTGATTGTTAGAGTGGTATAAGTCCATAGAATCTAGGATCGGCCTAGAGCCTCTCCAAATCATGGAGACGGTCTCGAAGCAATCGATCCTACATTCCGTTTGACCTCGTCAAATGGACCTTTATTTGTAGTATTTGAATTCGTTTTTTTATTTCTTCTTTTGAAAAACCTCTCTTTTCTTTAGCAAGACCGATCTCCGGATTGGGTGAAATGGATGCCTTCTAAACCTACCCATTTCATAACCTAAGCCCCGAACTCAAATCTCTCAAATGGTTTTTCTATGTTTCCAATCAAATAATATAGGTGGCGACTCATAAAAATAAAAAGAACCAGAATTTCTTTCTCACAACGCTACAGTAGGCGAAATCCAAACACTCAACATGTTTGATCTAATTCTTGAAAGTAGGCACTTGATGTGCCTTATGCATTTTAATTCCTGCAAGAGGGTTAGTGAAAGCATTTGCATAACAACATACATTCACTTAAGCATTTGTTTGTTCAAGATGATCAATGTGCACTCGACTCCAAGAATCAGCGGGGAGAATGAGTTATATTATGTGAGAATTGAAAATCGTTTGTGATTTAGATTTTGGTTTAGAAGACCAACTCGTGAGGTCCATCCAAAGATCGAATGAGACAATCGTCTAATAGGATTCCGTTGAGATAACCCAAGTTCAACACTAAGGTTCAGGATACTTTAAGGATTTTTCGTTGTCGCAGGACTTTTCCATCGTCAAGCCCCAAGTTTCTCATGTGATGATCATTGACTGAACGATGTCCAAACCACTCCAATGGCTTTTTCTATGTAGAACTTATGATGCCTATTCCAAAGCATGTATTTTCCAAGGCTTCTCTCGACACTAAGCCCCAAGACTTCTTGTATGCTGCAGATGACTTCATGAACAGGTTTGTGAGGCTGCATGAATTGAAGAAGGATCCCCTCCTTTTTCCCTTTGATGATTTTTTTTCCTTTAGTGACGCACCCTGGTTTTTGCCTAGACCGCCCTTTCGGGTTTTCAATCTAGCGGGCATCTCTTTTGCGTCTTTTATTTTTGTGCTCTAACTTTTGCCTAGGCCGCTCTTTACGAGTTTTCAACCTAGCGAGCCATTTTTATTTTTTTTGAAAAGTATGTTTACTCAAAGAGAACTCAGTTGGAAGAATCTCATTTAGGAGAAAGATGAGATCTTAAGTTTAGTTGAGAAGAGACAGACTCTATTTTTGGAAGGTGATCCAAGCATTGACTCTTTGGAGAAGTGTATTCTCTAATGATGAGAGTGAGAAACGAAGAGGAAAGCCCCTAATGCAGATTTGATTACTCTTGAGAGTTTGAGTAGGGATTGACTGGGGGGAGGAAAGGTTAGGAAGCCCCAGTTTTGATGCTTGGATTTCAAGAGTGTGTATGAGAATGGCTAAGAGGAAGCCCCTAGACTCAACAAAGAATGCTATATGGCTCAAAGGTCTAGAAAAGTTGCTCTACTTTTAATGGACCTTGTATCATCTAGAAATTTCTTAACGAATTTGAAAAGAAAGTCAATCATTAGCACGACTTAAGGCTAAACATTTTTCTTTATGGATTGATGTTGAAAGTCTTCTTCATTTGCGTTGCCATTCGGGCTTCATTGTAAGAGGATGTTGAGGGATCCTCTTTTCTTCATTGATATCACTTGACTTTTCTTCTTTGTGGGAGAGTCCTTCTTGCCTTTGTTGAAATTTCATCCTTGTTGTGGGGCGATGAAGGCTTGAGAGTTTTTCTCTTTTTTTTTTTTTTTTTTTTTTTTTTTAATGCTCTATTTTTTCCTAGGACGATTTGAGGAGTTTCGACCTAGCGAGCTTTTTATTTTTGTACTCTCAAAGCCTTGAATTGAGTAGCCCCACTTTTCTTGGGATGAATGTTGATAGCAGCGCCTTTGGCTTCCTTCGTTTGTTGATCTTCGACTTTCAACATGAGTAATGTTTAGCCTTAAGCCTTCTAAGGATAGTTTTCATTTCAAACTTGTTTAGAAGTTTCTATTTTTCGTGATGATTTAAGGAATGAAGGTCCACTATTCAGCATGGATCAAATGATACTCATAAAGAAAAACAACTTTCGGGAAAGTGTTTAGGGTAAAGAGATAACTTTTATTGATAAGAAAATTTGAAACAGACTCGATAGTTCACTTGACAAAAACTAGAAAGGATAGAGATGGACTAGAATGACAGAATGACTCTTCGAGAACATACTAGGAATTTTACCTAATCTATGTTTTTTTTTCTTTTCTTTTCTTTTTTTTTCAAAGGAAAAAGGGAGAGGACGATCGGAGCCCCAAGGTGATGATGCTTCAGTTGATCTTGCCGGTTTCATACAAGTCTTGGATTGCATCCCTCAAGTTGTAGCAATTGTTGGTATCATGACCACTAAACTGATGGTATTCACAAAATTTGTCGTGGTCCCAATCTTCTCTCATTTTCTTAGGATGATAGTCTTCCATTGGCTTCAATTTTCCTTGGCCTACTAGATCATCGAACTTCTCCTTAAGAGTAGTCCCTCCAAAATCATGATAGGTACGACCGGTGCTCCCCTTTATTGGACGATTCTCCTTTTCTGAATTCTTTCTAAGAAGGATCAATTCATCAACTCTAAGGCCCGATTTATGGAGTTCGAGGAAACTAGGGAAGTAATTGCCGGCAAGCTTCTCTTGGTACTCTTCGCGGAGACATTGAAGTAGGATATGAATTTGTTCGTCTAGGCTTGGCCTATTAACGATTTCGGTCGGTTTGGTCCTCCATCTTTTGACGAAGTCTGCGAATGATTCATTCGGAAGTTGCTTGGTTTGCTCGAGGCCTCTCCTAGTAGTGCGGTAGGTAGTGTTGTCCTCAAATTGTTCTTGGAAGGCACGACTGGCGAGTGGCCAATCAAGCCTTGTGGAGAGTGGAAGAGTCATGTACCAATCTCTAGCGGCACCATCGAGGGTTTGAGGGAAGCATTGAACTAGCAAGTTGTCATCGACACCCATAGGTAGCATGGCCCAAGAGTAGGTTTCCAAATGAGCTTTAGGGCAAGTAGAACCATTGAATTTTGCAATGTCGGGTGTCTTGTACTTTCTAGGAAGCTTTGACATGGATTGACGAAGGGTGTCATAGTCGATAGAGAGCGAGGCTCCCTTGCTCACATCGAGGGATGCAAGTTTCTTTTCTAGCATTGCCATGGTAAGGGGTTCGTCCTTGCTTTCTTTCTTGGAAGCATAACTCTCATTGTCAGAGGAGGAGGATGATGAGCTAGGCTCATACACCTTTTTCTTGTGCTCGCGGTGTCTTTTAGCCTTCTTAGTGTATGATACTTCATCATCGGAAGAGGTCTCATTCTCTTTCTTCTTTGAGCTTAATTCGGCCACTTTTAGTTTCATGGCTCGGAGTTCGTCAACCATGGCTTTCATTTCCCCGGCTTGGATTCTCCTTTCAAGTTCTAATCGGGCCTCCATTTCATCGGCTTGGGCTTGTAGCATTTCCTTCTTGAGTGCTTCGGAATTCATCGTGTCGAAAGGAAATTGAATTGCTACCGTTGGAGAGGTAAGGGAGCTTGACGACCTTAGAGATGAACTAGAGATATCCCAACGAAACGTCTTTTTGGAATATTAGCCCTAAACGATCCTAGATGGAAAAAGGATGACGGTTAAAATTACCTCACGAGTGATTTTTTTTGAAGTTTTATTTTTATTAGAGACGAAGTTTTGACTCAAGGAGGAAGCGCACATCTATTATCAATCACAAACACAAAATCTGCAAATAATATCTCGCGCGAGACTAGGTGATCTCGCACGAGATAACCATTCGGAGAGATGAATTTTATTCCTTTTTATTTCCTAAATTCATGGTCGGACGGACAAAGATCCGTTTTCTATCTAGCATCCTAGGTAAATCTTGCAGGTATACGTAATTCAAACCAAACCTAGGGACTCGGTAATTAACCATTCTTTGTAAAATAAAGCCACGTAAAATTGATCGGAAGGATTTTTTTCTTTAAAGGGACTTCCGAAAGGGTCATTCCGAAGGGACTTTCCGAAGGGACTTTTTCTTTTTCCGAAGGGACTTTTTCGAATCCTTTCTCGATAGTCAATTTTACATTAGCTTTATTTTGGTCAAAGACAAGAGAGATTACCAAGTCAAAACCGACCGGTCACGGAGTGTTCCTAGAAAGACAATCTACATGAAAATGTGGCGATGCAGGGCTGGAAGGCTAGGCTCCCCGCGAAATGACAATCTAGATGGATTGAATACGCGGAGTGGGATGATCCAACTTCGGAGAGACCGGCGACTAGGTGGTTACCGTCATCCGTCCTTAGTGTGGGTCCCGGGTTTATAGAGGGTATGTAGTGCAATGACAGATATATCATGATTGCGCGTGTGTGAGAGTCAATCTAGGTGATAGAGAAAATAGAGAATTTTTTTTTTTTAAAGCAAAAGAAAAACAGATAGTGGCCGCACCAAGTGGTTGCCTACGTTTCTCCCAAATAAGGAAGACTCAGGCCGTCGTAGTTCCACATAAAGAGAGAGAAAGAGAGATAAATAATTCAATTTACAACTCCCGAATCCCCAATGGACCAGACTTTAATTAAATAAAACCCAATCGCACGCAGTTTATAAATAATAATCAATTATTTAAAAGAAACGAAGGTTCGAGTTCTACACCTTAAGGGAGGCCTTAAGATGCGGGAACTCTGCAGATAATGAATTCTGGGATCCCCCTTGCATGTTCGGCTCTCGTCTTGGACTATGATACAAACGGGAGAAACCAGAAAACAACCAGATTGCCGAAGCCATATCTCGCGCGAGATATGATATCTCGCCGCGAGATATGCTTCATCTGAGAGTAGAAAATTCGAATTTAAATTTTTTTTTGAAAACCTCTCTTTTAATTTTGACGCAAGTTTAAGCCTCTTAATTTTAAGTCCCCAGCGGAGTCGCCACTGTAGCGTTGTGAGAAAAATTTTCATCTTTTCATCTTTTTGAGTCGCCACCTATATTATTCGTTTGGAAACATAGGAAATCCATTTTGAAAGAGATTTGGGTTCGGGGCTTAGGTTATGGAATGGGTAGGTCAAGGAGCATCCATTCCACACGATCCGGAGATCGGTCTTGCTAAAGAAAAGAGAGATTTTCAATCTTTTTAATAAAATAATTAAAGAAGAACAAATAAACCCTAATCAATTTCTTGATTAGGAATGTCGGATTGTATGCTTCGAGATCGCCTTCATTGACTGAAGGGACTCTAGGCTAATCCTTTTGATGGGATTACACTACTCTAAAATCAATAGAGAGGTTGAGAAGAGAAACGAAAGTTTAAAGGATGATTACCTTTTGAGAAGAGATTCGGACAGAGTTTCGACTCAAGTTTAGAGTCGAACCTTGATTCGGACAGAGCTTCGCCTCGATCCTTGACTTGGATCTTGATGCGGACGGAGCTTCGCCTTGGTCCTTTGATTCGGGCTTCGATGTATGTTAATCAACAAGGTTGATGAACAAACTTTAGGAGTTGTTTGTGAGTGATTTGAAGGAGTCTTTCATGGAAAGAAACCAACAAATTATGTGTGTTGTGTGTGTTCTTGATCAAGGATCAGAATTGTCGACCTTCGAAATACTGAAAGTCATCCAGTATTTATAGGAGGTTGGAGAGGTGAAGGTGGAGAGGTAAAATCCCCTAGGAAGGTTCCAGAACTCAGTTGTGATTGGATACCCGAATTGATAAGGTTTTATCCAGAAAACGGAGAAGGGAAGTGATTCTGCACGTCCTGTCGAGGGGATATCTCGCGCGAGATATGACATCTCGTGCGAGATAACTAGTCTGATGACTATTTTGTCCTCTTCAGTTGTTCCGTTAGTCAGTTAGGTCCAAAACTAACGAGGTTAGTTAGAAACTTAACGAAACATGACGAAACTGATATGCTTTCATCAAAACATAAAAGAGAGATGAAGAGTAGTGTAATCATGTAATTATGGGTTCAGAATGGGGTGTCTACAGTCACTGCCTCAACTTCATCGTCCTCGATTACTATCAGATAGGCTTCGGTTCCTTCTAAGTCTCCTACTGGATTCTCAACTGCTACTGCCTCATTGGCTTCTTTCAGGTCTTTCAACTCGTAATACCAGACATAACTCTGCTCCATAATCTTATCAGCCCATTCTTCCGTCATGGCCAATTCCCCTTGTTTTGTCATTAGCTCTAACTTCGCTTCCTCTAACTCTTCATTCACGTGGGCCGCTTCCACTTCAGCCTTGATTCTTAGTTCTCGCTCGTTTCTAGCTACCTCTCTATACTTCCGAATCTTCCACAGGTACTTATTGATCGGTACCAACCTTCCTTTAGCCGGTTGAACCTTAATAAGCTTGCTCCATATTCCCCTAGCAGCATCCATTTCCTACAATTAAATGAATCACTCATCAGTATCTCATCAACCTCAAAATACTAGAATAGTAATCATAAACCAAAATTATATAATTCAAAATAAATACTCTAAATTCCTAAGTAAGTTCATACTCCTGCTCCTAGAGTAATCTTTATCCCTGAAACTTTATATCCCAAGATGACTCTTGGGTAGACCCAATAATAACTAAGCACTACTTTCTTCTAATAATCCTTAACATTCTAAGTTCTCCCATGTGACCTAAAGCCATAGCTCTAATACCAACTGTAACGACCCCAACTTTTCATCAATAAACATAACTCAATTCATAATTAAAATTCCCAAATCAGGGTACCTTAACGGCTAGTACATCTAACCATAATTCAAATGCGGAAAATAACTGTCTTTCAATCTTAACGGCTAGTACAACCCACTAGCTTGATATGTATATAATATTTAATACCAAACCCTAAACCCCCGATTCCAGCCGCTATCCATACGACCGATCAACTTCTCTTAATGCTTACCTGGGAGGGAAAAATAAGAAAAGGGTGAGCGAACAATGCTCAACAAGTTCATACGGAATCTCTCCGGGTACTAAGGAAAGATGACCGAAAGAACGAAACCAATCGAATTATTCAACGATATGATAGCTATATCAATTAAAGTACAGGTACGAGTACAATAATGAAAGATACTTTTCAAATAACAGTTTGTGGCACTATCACAAATATATATAATGGAGACTGTATTCACATAATCCGTCAATTCCAACGTAACGTTACACCTTTTCAGGGTGTTCTTTTAATAATAGACCTTACACCTTTTCAGGGTGCTCCCTTACCAAGATATATCCGGATAATCCAACTACTTCATCAAGTAGTATATACTTGTCTAAGACCCTTTTCAATCAGTCTATACTAATTCACTTAAAGTCCTTTTCAATCGGATCATTCTTGCTAAGTCCTTTTCAATCGGACAAAGCTAGCTACATCGAGTTCTAGTAGATATAGCAATTATATACACCAAGTTCATAGGTACAAGAACGTATCAACATCCAATTCCAATTATCATGGATACCCTTAGAACAACACATATCAAGGGCAGGAACATTTCAAATGACGTTCAAATCAAAGGATATTTAAAATAAGACTACCGACCACATTGGTAGTAATTTCAATTCATGGAATCCTATCACAAAGAAGGATACTTCAAATACTAAAGAGCGTAATCCCTTACCTTGGGTTACTTGCGTTTCCTTGCAAATCCTTCTTGCACGAATCTACAATCATGCAAAAGCGAAATCTCAACCTTAGGTACAATTTACTTCTATCTACTTAGTACATTTAATCATTTTAATCCACTTAGTTAACCTATGAGTTATTCTAATTAACTCCTTTTATGGTTAACTAATACCCTAACAATGTTACCAAAACATCCCTAGGGTTTCTAGGATCAATTCCGATTCATTACCTCCAATACTACAGTTACACACACTAAATTCACCTTATTCAGTATACAAAACACACACTAACACACACACACAACATACCACACACCCACGACATACCACACACACATGCACCCCTCTGTACATCCACTATACAGACCCACACAACACATATACATACTCAGCAGACCCACAACACATATACATATTTAGCAGACCCACAACACACACACTCACCCTAATCCTAACACCCATACACGGCTGCCACCACCCCTCATACACACCAGGCAGCAACACACTTACACACAACAGGAACACATGCACACACTGCCCACACCACACACACAGGAGGCACATAACACACACTCATAACACACATACAATTTACACATACCAAACCTAATTAAATAGAAAATTCCTAGCATGGCATACCTGAATCAATATTCAATAAGTTTCATGCCTAACCTTAGTTACAAACAACAAATAGGTTTCATGATTCACAATACCAAAATCTGATTTCCCTTCATTAATCTTGCTTTAAGTTTTTAGGGTTCTTTCTATGATTTATTGCTACCTTAATGATCAATACAAGAAGTATTTCTTACCTTAATCTGAGCTTGAACCCAACAATGGAGTCCTCCTTTCCTTCCTCAGCTTCTCTCTCTCTCTATCAGCCTCCTAGCGCTCTTCTCCTTCTTCCTGTTGCCAACTCCCTCTGCCGCTCTCTCTTTCTCACACTTTCTCTCTTTAAGCAAAACTCCTTTCCCAGTCGTGACCCCCCCTCTCTTATATTTTCCCCATGCGACCCTTCCCTTCTCTTCTTGTCGTTGGAGAAATATGGAGAGGCTCACCCATTAGGCTTCCAGCTGTTAGGGAAATTTAAGGCCTCAAGGGTTTATGAAGTATGCATTGGGTTTCCTAAACTTAACCCAAAATAGCCCAATTCCAAATCAAAGGAGTAAACCCAATTTAGGTAACCTAATTGTAATAGACTAGGCCCATTTAATTTAATCCATCTAGGAAAAGAAATAATCCAAATAATTAATTTAAATAGTTAAAATAATTAATTAAAGTAAACATATTTAATAAATAAATAGTATCAATTTTTAGGGTTGTTACAGCTCGGCTGTCAGGCAAGCGTTCTCTCGTGCGTAAGTTCTGAACTCTATTACCATTAGGGGAGAAAAGTACATTTTTGGTCCTTAAACTATTTTAATTGGGACATTTTAGTCCTTGAACTATTTTCTAAGCCTTTTTCATCCTTGAACTATTTTAATTGGGACCTTTTAGTCCTTCCGTTAAAACTTCCGTCCATCAAACGTTAATTGGGACCTTTTCGTAAAGAGTTCTATACTTTGGGACGGAGGAGTAAAAAAAAGTAGAAAAAAAAAACAAAGAGATTACTAGAACTGCAGGTCTCCAATTCAGATAGAGGTTATACGAATTCACTGAACTTACGTAGAATCGGGGGAGATAGATTAGCAAACGAGAAGAATTCGTAGAAGTCGGATAGCTTCGGAATGGGATGAATGGCGGCCATGTCGAGATTCTCCGATACTGGCGAGGAGGCCGACGTCGGCTCAGCTTCAGGGGATCCGCCATCGGTTGACGGAGAAGGCGGTAATGCAGAGGTTAATGTAATCTGCTGAGACCGTACCTTCTTGGTCCGAACTTCTGCGCCGTTGACGGTGGTGGTGGCTCTTCCGCCGGTCTTGGGCTTAGCGAAGCGGGTGGTGCAGGCGACGATATCCAGTAACCTCTGCACGTGCGCCACCGCATGTGCCTCGTCCGTGTAGTCCTCTGGAAAAGGTCAGTGGCATTTACGTGAATAACTATCAATTTAATATTACTTCCAAAATAAAAAAATAATCATATTTGTTATTAATCCACTCATTTATATTGGGACGAGAATAATATTATTTCTATGTAACAAAAAAATGTAGTTTTTATTTAAAAAAATATAAACAAATAAATAAATATTTGTTTTGGAATAAAGGAGTAAGAGTAGAATAATCAATAATGTATAGTAGCTTTGTGCTAAAAAAAGGAAAAGAAAGAATTAATATACCCACTTAATAAGATACATTAAATTGGTAGATTGTGACTTTTCAATTGGAGAGAAAGTTGGTATTAAGAAAAGAGTCATACCAAAAATAAACAATTTGGTTCATGGTTGTATGTGACCATATAAATTTCAAATATATATATATATATATTACATCCGTCTCATTATAAACTACACAAGAATAAACAATTTGTTTTTACGCCTCCATCCCTAAATGTTTAAATTTGAAAAAAAAAAAATAGCTCCAAATGAATATAGTGTTCAAAATTTTTACTATTTGTTTTTGCAACTCATCCGTCCCTCCCTAAATGAATGTTTAAATTTGCAAATGAAAAAATAGTTTCAAAATGAACGTGTACTGTTTAATATTTTTACATTAAATGAATGTTCAAATTTGTAAAAAATAAAATAAAGAAATAGTTTCACAACGGAGTTAAGTATCTAAAAGGTCACGGGCCTATAGAACTCTTTACGAAAAGGTCCCAATTAACGGTTAATGGACGAAAGTTTTAACGGAAGGACTAAAAAGTCTCAATTAAAATAGTTCAAGGATGAAAAAGGCTTAAAAAATAGTTCAAGGACTAAAATATTCCAATTAAAATAGTTTAAGGACAAAAAATGTACTTTTCTCACCATTAGGGGGAGGGGGAGGTGGATTTCCTGGTACTCCACGCGGACCTCCGGGTGGTGAGGCGGCACTCATCCATGTGAATTACTTCATCTTCTGCTCGATCTTCTCCTTCGCTCGCGCTATCTTGCGAGGAGATCTTCTGTGGGTAATCTCCGTGTTCGGGTGGATGGCCATTACGAGCTCGCTCTTGTTGTCCAGGGGGATGGTTGGCCACGACATTGTCCCCACGGGGTTTGGTTAGGGCGGCTGCTGCTGTAGTTGGAGGGAGGCAATCTTTTGATGGGAAGCCATAATCTGTAAGAAGATATTCAATTCTTGGGTAGCCCGAGCCATAGCGTCAAGGGGAGGAGCAACGACCGCGTGTCCATTTTCCCTCGGAGCCTTACGTTGTATACCATTAGATCCCTGACTGCGCCGACGCGGGGCCGCATTGATGTGGGATACTGGTGGCACAATGGCGTTTCCACCTTGGCCAAGGGCGGCTGCTTGAGCCCTTGTGAGAATTTCGACGACATTGGGAGGGGCTAATGGTGGCAAGTTAGGGTTAGGGTGTTGTCCAGGCGGTGGGACGTACGGGTGGTTGCAGGCCCGGCTCATAGCAGGAGCAAGCTGAGTAATTGCTCAGGGCCTCAAAATTTCAGGGGCCCATTTTCATTATTTATGCATTAGTGATTTACTTGGACAGGGCCCCTAAAATGAGATAAGAGTATAATATATCTTTTATTTTTATTATTATTTACTTATCAGAATGTTTATAAAATAAGACTATAATATATTTTTTATTTTTTATTATATTTTTGGGGCCTAATTTTAAATTTTGAACAAGGCCCCTAAAATGATAGGGCCGGCCCTGAGTGGTTATCACCCGTCGCGTTGAAAACTCCAAGAATGACGGCGTTATCTTGACTATTACTCGCAGATCCGGCCTGAGAAACCATAATGCTAACGGAATTTGAGAAAATCCGGCCAAGAATACGAACCCCGGCAAGTAAACCAAGAATTTTCTAAGCTTATTCACGGTAAATTGTGTCGATTCCTGGCAATGGAACCAAACTGATCGAGCCAAAATTGTATTCAGGTCAATCTAATCGGAATCAACGGATCTGATACCTGGATTTGCCTTGAATAAGCCTGAAAAAGATTAACAAACAATAAACTTAGCCGGGGCTTCACCGGCGAATGCCCTCCGGCGCGAGAATAAGAATATGGTTGAGAGAGAATTAGAAAATATAAATGGAAAAAAGATTAAAGAATAAAATATACCCGATTTTGGAGATATGATCTTTTATTTATCGGTAAGTAGTGGAGTAATCCTAAAGAATATGATTAGCAGTTGAGTTGTATTAGGAAAGTAAATCTTGATCAGGATTATACTTCTAGGAATAGACCTGATTTTGGAGATATGATCTCTTATTTATAGGTAAGTAGTGGAGTAATTCTAAATAATAGGGATTAGCAATTAAGTTGTATTAGGAAAGTAAATCTTTATCAGGATTAGACTTCCAGGAAGACTAGAATCCTTGTTGGAGTAGGACTGCCCGAGCATAATCATGTTCGGTTGAATAGTTCACCTGCTCGGCTTGGAACGGGGATCAAGGTTCCTGAATAACATTAGCAAAGAGTTCCTTTGCTCGTGCTCGGTTAGCCCGACGAGCTCACCGTTGTACCAATATCGTTTGTGTCCCGCATGTCCCCATGGTTCATGAGGGAACTGAGTCCGAGATAATGCTCATTACCTGGGGTCTCCATGTGATCGCACCCGAGCATCTATATCTGGGCCTCCATATGTGTGGACCCGTTACTTGGGTTATTCATTTCATAATCCATTTTAAAGATTTACGATGGAATAAAGCAAAATGACTCACTAAACTGCTCGCATTTCTTTGTTATGAAGCAGCGATCAATATATGCAATTTTTGACGTAATTTTCATCGTGTGTTATCTGAAAACGATATCTCTACTTTAATAAAAGGATAAGGTTCCATCATCCAACTCTTCCTAACCCTACCGTAGGTGAGAACCCTTGCAGTACTGGAATTATGTTGTTGTTGTTTTTGTTGTTGTATTGACAAGAGATGAAGTAGAAAAGAGATGGGAAAAATTATATTTCATATACAATTTACACAAGCCAGGTTTTTTTTTTATACACAAAATCATTTGCCTTTGAGAAAAGAGGCTTAAAAAAAATAAAAAAAAACCCCAACTTAGAGTATGAGTATCTAAACTCTACAAAGGCTATCATCATACAGTATGTACCAATTTTTGAAACTTCCAACAACCCTTCAAGAACCCAATGCTAGCTGCTTGTGTCGATCAAGATCATTTAAATACTTTGTAGAGTTGTACTCTTGTGCATCCAATAGCTCTTCCGAGTAAGTTCTTTGAATCGATCTCTTTTGGTGCTTTATCGAACAATTTGGATTGTAACCATCACCTCTTAACAGCACCATAACCTGCAACAAACACACACATAAATAAGATGGATCATCCAACCAGCTTCACTAGTTTTCATGTTTTTGTTTGAATCTTGTAGCGGATCTAATATGGAATTTTGGTCGAGAAAGGAAAAAATTCTCCCTCCGTCCCAAAATAAGCGTCCCCTTTTCCATTTTGGGATGTCCAAGATTAATCCTCTCCTTGCATTAACTAGATAATATTACTGCATTCATAGTTGTACTGTACAATTTTATTGGTCGAGTCAACACCTTAAATGAGTTCCCTAAAACTACGAGCATTTTCACAAGAGACACTTATTTTGGGACTGGGGGAGTATATAGAGTTGGTTTCGAGTCTTGATATTTAACTTGCACATTAGAAATGTTACGAGTACATCCTAGCTGTGATAAATTGAAGCTTATGCAATAACTCCCAGGATATGGTTTCAAATCTTGATGTTTAACGAATATTTTAATGTATCGTCAAAAAAAAACAACAAACAACCGAGCATTTTAATGTAACTGTGACTCCAAATGTAAATGAGATGGATAATGAGTTAGTAATTTAAGAGAACATAATTGTTGAAAAAGCAAGAGGTATAGTATTACTCCCTACAATCCTGAAAATTAGCTCTGAAATACTTGCCTGACTCATTCGAGGCCGTAGAATTGGGGAATGTTCAACACACAAGGAAGCAGTTAATAACACACGATCCATTTCTTGTGGGTCGTAATCATCACCAAGACAAGGATCAACAAGTTTCTTAACTTCGTTCTCATCCAAAAAAGGTTTTGCCTGCAAGTGACTTAAAATAATTAGCTAAAAAACTTACATTTGTATTAATTACATTTCTTAATACGGTTTTTCTAATGTGTGCCATTAGGAAATCAATGCATTTATTAAACACTAGCCTAAGCCCGTGTCCAAGGCCACGTTTTTTGTTTTTTGTGTTTTTTTTTTTGTAAATTTTTTTTTAAATTAAAAAAAAAAAAAATTAAGGGCAAAATGGGAAAGGGACCAAATAGTGAGGGCAAAATGGGAAATTCCCCCATTGGAACTGTTCAAAGAACTGTTCATGGGGGAGTTCCCATTTATACTATAGATACTTGCTCATTTTCATAATTAAACTTACTTTAACCTATTCATTTCCATAATTATAGAAATACTTTTTTTATATATGTAAACGTACATATTTATGGAAACATATAAATACATTGGTTGTATTATTTAAGAAGCTTAATGTGTTCCCTTAGGGCACACGTTAGAAATATCGTTCTTAATATGTGTGAAAAAGGCTAATACGCCAAGTATGTTGAAACGGAGGGGTAGAATAATGCAATATGTGATGCTAAAAGAGAATGTGCAAGAAGTCAACATACCCAAAGAACAAGGCTCCCCTGTGAATCATCTAGAGCTTGGCGTCCTGTTATGAGCTCCAATAGTATCACACCAAATGAGAAAATATCGGTTTTTTCATCCACTATGCCATGCATGAAATACTCTGGAGCAAAATAGCTGCCAATGAAGAACATAAAAGGGGAACAAAAGTTAACAAAGCCCCTAATAAGAAATTTATTTACAGTTCTGAGATTACTCACCCGAATGTGCCTTCAAATTTTGATACTTTGTGGTGAGTCCATTGTTTTGGCAGCCACTTTGAAAGCCCAAAGTCACAAATCTGAAATGGAAACCCGTATTAGTCATTGATAGTTGGAATATCAAAATTGAGGATTACACTATTTAAGTAGGTCGAAAAATGATGATATCCATGAAAAGTCAACACCCCCACGACTATAAATAGAAAAAATAAATGTAATTAAGAATTCCCACTAACAGGAAGAGGTGATGCAGATCAACGGGCAATTCAAGCAGGACAAGAATGCTGCAGACCAAGGGGCTGTGATCCAAGCGGCCGCCCCAATCCAGTCCAGGCGCACGCTTCACCAATGGCCGACGGGGTAGCAGGCCACTGCCTTCCAGGCGGCCGCATGAGTCTTGGCCAGGCGCCCACCTCAGCGACGGGGATTCCAGTTTCCTTATTCTGCTGAGTTTGCGTTTGCTGATGTTTGGTTTATTTAAGTTAGGGTATTTTGGTATTTTCTATTGCAATTCGTTTTTTGGGTTTGCTTAGGAGTATTTAAACTTGTTTTAGAGTTTTATGCAACTTAGACTTTTGATTATGAATTGAATTAAAGAAAAGAAAGGTTGCGGCTTTCTTGTTTATCGAATCTGGTAGATTTTCGTTCGGTTCAATCTCTTAACCTCTGTTCTTTACATCATTTGGCATTAGTTGTCCGGACGAATTGATGGCCGAACGAGGGCGTGGAGTTCGTGGAGGAAGAGGTGGTCGTGGAAGGGGCTGTGCAGCGGATCCTCCGGAAGACGATCATCACCGCGAGCGTGATCTACGCGATATCGAGATAGACGATCTGAGAAGACAGGTTCAGGTACTTCAACTCCAAGTTCAGAATCGCAGAAATCGTAGGGGGACACCGCCGATTATGGGTTCTGATTCGGATAATTCTTCCGAGGGTGAGGAGTATCACGAGGGAGTCAATCCCTTTGCCAGAAATCGTGGACATCAGTATAGGTATGAGGAAGACTCTTTGAAGGATATCGGTGTCAAGATCGAAATTCCGGAATTCGAAGGTAAGACTCATCCTGACGAGTTCATTGATTGGTTAAATACTGTTGAACGTATTTTTGATTTAAAACCTATGAAAGATGCTACTAAGGTGAAAGTGGTAGCAATCAAATTGAAGAAACATGCTTCGATTTGGTGGGAACATGTTAAGAAACAAAGGGTAAGAGAGGGTAAATCCAAGGTTCAATCTTGGGATAAGATGAAGAAATTGTTAAGGTAAATATTTCTTCCGGAATACTATAGACAGGATTCTTTTATTGCTTATCATAGTTTGAGGCAGGGGGATATGTCTGTAGAGGAGTTTATCAATGAGTTCGACCGTTTGTGGATGAAGTGTGATGTTGCAGAAGAGGACGAGCAAACAGTAGCCCGTTTTCTTGGGGGATTGCGTACTGATATCCACCTGCAGCAATACTGGACTTATGATGATGTTTGTAGGCTTGCTTTGAAGGTTGAAAAGCAGTTGCAGCGAAAGAAGAGTGTGAATGTTTGGCAACACAAGAATTTTTCTGGTAATCATAGTAGTGGAAGTCCTAGCAAGGTTGAGGGGGTTACACCAACGGTCCCAGATCCAGTAACACCCGGCAGACAAATCGATGCGATTCGGAAGCTTCAAGGGGTAACAAGCCCACTCGGTGCTTCAAATGTCATGGGATTGGTCATCTAAGGGCCGAGTGTCCCAACCGGCATGTTGTTGCTTTGGTGGAGGATGGTCCACCAGTTTATGATGAAGCACCAGATGATTCACTGAAGAAGTGTATGCAGATCAAGGAGTGGCATGGGTGGTTCAACGAGTGTTGAATGTGACTGATGTGGAAAACGGGGAGTGCCTTCGTCATAATATTTTTCGGACTAAGTGCACTGCCATGGGGAAAATGTGCAACGTAATCATTGATGGCGGTAGCTGTGAAAACATCGTTTCTAGTGAGATGGTTGAGAAATTAAGCTTGAAGACGGAAGAACACCCACAACTGTACAAGTTGTCTTGGTTGAGCGAGGGGAGTGCATTGAAGGTAAACATGAGGTGTTTGGTGCAATTTTCCATTGGCAAACGTTACTCGGATAATGTATGGTGTGATGTAGTGCCGATGGTTGCGTGTCACTTATTGCTTGGTCGTCCGTGGTTGTTTAATCGGAGGGTTAAGCATGATGGTACAAGAACACTTATACCTTTAAGAAAGATGGGGTGACTGTTACGTTGTACCCTACACACTTCCGACAGAAACTTGACTCCGGTAAGGCTTCTGTTCCCGTTAGTCATCAACTTCTCAGCTGGTCTATTGTTGTTGATGTCACAGCAAAGCGAAACAGTATGCCCAAGCAGCAAGTTAGTACACATCGAAAGAGAATTGTTTTTCAGGCGGGTGGATTACTTTGGGTTCACTTGTGCAAGGTGGGGTTTCTGTTGATGAGTCTTGTTGGTATCGACTCGTGATCGAGTCTTTTTCAAGAAGGGGGGGGTGATGCAGATCAACGGGCAATTCAAGCAGGACGAGAATGTTATAGACCAAGGGGCTGTGATCCAGGCGGCCGCCCCAATCCAGTCCAGGCGCACGCTTCACCAATGGCCGACGGGGTAGCAGGCCACTGCCTTCCAGGCGCCCGCCTCAGCGACGGGGATTCCAATTTCCTTATTCTGCTGAGTTTGCGTTTGCTGATGTTTGGTTTATTTAAGTTAGGGTATTTTGGTATTTTCTATTGCAATTCGTTTTTAGGGTTTGCTTAGGAGTATTTAAACTTGTTTTAGAGTTTTATGCAACTTAGACTTTTGATTATGAATTGAATTAAAGAAAAGAAAGGCTGCGGCTTTGTTGTTTATCGAATCTGGTCGATTTTCGTTCGGTTCAATCTCTTAACCTCTTTACATCAAGAGGCCATCACTGGCTTATATTAAGAAAAGTACACCGAAAAAGAGAAAGCATATTTGCATAAATTTGGAGCAAAAATTGAAGTTAAAACAAATAAAAGATGTGATACGGTTGTCATATTATTGAAGATACCTGAGGTTCAAAATCTTCCGTAAGTAAAATGTTATCAGCCTTGATATCTCTGTGAATTATACGCCTTTGACAATTCTCATGCAGATACAGTAGGCCATTAGCTATCCCAAGAGTAATCTTATGCCTAGCAGCCCAGTCTAGTTTCTCCTTTGAACCTAGGAAACAGAGGGTGAGCGAGCAAGTTAATAAGATATAAGTATAGTACGTGGTAAGAAAATACTCCCTCCGTCCCATAATAAATGTCGCATTTTACTTGTCAATATTTTTAAGGATTGTGCTTTGTTTGTACATTGATTGTACAATAGTAAAAAAAATTGCACTATAAAAATTTCCTTATTTAGAAACATGACAATTATTTTGGGACAGACAAAAAAGGAAAGTACAACATTTATTTTGAAACAGAGGGAGTAAGAAAGAGGAAGGTCAAGCCAAGTTAGAGATGGAACACACCGCGCAATAATGATCCTAAACTGCCAAGTGGTGATAACTGAAGGACAAGAAACGTTCCCCCTTCAATTCCATATCCAATCAATTTAGCAGTATTAGGATGATTAACATGGGCTATTATCCCAATCTCAGATAGAAAAGCAATAATCTGCTGTTCCGATGTTCCTTTGTTCAGTCGCTTAACTGCCACGAGCTGCCCACTAGGCAAACAACCCTTGTAAACTTCAGCATAACCACCCTTCCCTATCAAATTTTCTACAAGAAAACAGATTTTTTTTCTAAAATAAACAATAATAAATTAATTAATAAAGTAACTTTGTGAATTTCATAAAATTGCTCTCAAGGTCCCTCGATAGTTGAAAGAAAATGATAGATAAGATTGCAGTTTAGGCCACAGTTATTTCACAAAACTCAGAAGCACTTTAAAACCAAGCAAAATTTTCAGTTCACCTGAATGTAGGTGTAAAAAAGATTACTGACAACCATCAGGACTTGACCTGATGGCCAGAGCACTAGGACACCAACACGGAGGTCCTGGGTTCGACTCCCCCCAGTGGTTAGAGTGGATGATTATCCCTCCCTAGTTAATATTAGGCGCCTCTGGGGGGGATTTTAAGGGAATTTCAAGTGAATTGAGGGACTTATTAGTAAATTGACTTAAAAAGGCTTGGTTGTGAATTGACTTAAAAAGGCTTGCCTAAAGGTGGGCAAGCCTCAAAAAAAAAAAAAAAAGATTACTGACCTTGGCTAAAATTGCAAGTTGCAGTTTGAAGGTTAGAGTAGGTGAAGTTCACCCAAGTAGACTTGAAGTGGCATACATCAATATCTGTATATTCGCGAGCGCTTCTGCTTTTCCTTCTCGATATTTTGGATCCAGGAAGAGGTGGGAAAGAAGGTAACCTCTTGATGGAGCTTTTCTTCCACAGGTTCATGAACTTGTGCCATCGCGAATGTGATCTTGAATTTGTAGAATGGGTCCCAGCAGATTCTGTGGCATTTATTTCATGAGAATTTGATTCGTTTTCCGCATCTTGTATGCATGCTTCCAAAACTCCTCTAGGAGAGGAAACATCTACCTTTCCATTTTCCATCTCAAAACACCTCAAGTCTACAATGGAAACCAGTTCATAATATAATTCCCAGGCTAATGAAATAAGTAGCTCAAATCTGGAGGTAACAAAAATATGCGTGGAACGGAGCACACTAAAACTTGCTCAACTGCTATAGAATAATAGTCCCTCCGTTCCATAATGATACTCCCATTTGACCATTCAAACATTTTAACAAACTATTTTCATTTACATCACTACCCTTGAGTTAATGAGGTTTAAATATTACTCAATTGCTCCCCTCTCATCCACCCATCTTTCCCACTCTTCTTCTTTGGGTGGCTCTCATCCTTTCCTCTCTCTCCCTCATCTTTCTTGGACAAATTTGGAAGTTCAATAATATTAACCTATCAATTTTGGAAATGAGATTATCGTTTTGGGACAAACAAAAATAGTAAATGGGAGTATGGGACTATCATTTTGGGACAAAGGGAGTATGGGAAGAAGAAAGTGAAAATATTCATGCCAGAAAAAGAAAGAAGTCAAAATATTACCTTGAGCAGAAGAGAAAGACAGTCGACGCCCCAAGGATCTGATTCCCACTAGAAACCCATTGCCGTCTGAGCTTCTGTTCATGTTCAGTATTCTCCTGAAGTGGTTACTGTTTTTTCCTACACAATGCAACTCAAAGTGTTACCGAAAGTCAGAATACCCCAAGAAGATTATTTATGCAGGAAGCTTCTACATGGATGAGAGGCTGAAAGGGAAGGGGTGGAAGATAAACTTGACGTCTACGAAAAAAAATACAATTGAAGGAAAGAAAATCAGAAGAGAGAGAAACAAAAGAATTCAAAGATACTACATTTATTACATTGGATAAAGAATTATACTAAACATAGAATCAGTCTTGAAAGTGAGAAAAGACAAGGACTAGCATCAACCAAAAGTTCACATATAGACATGTATATATATATATATATATATATATATATATATATATATATATATATATATATATATATATATATATATATATATATATATATATATATGCATATATATACTCCCTCCGTCCAGAGTGTACACTTATTTCCCTTTTGGTCCGTCCCAGCCGAGTGTGAACTACCAAAAATGGAAAAGGTTTTAATATTTTATATTCTCCATACCCCACCCACTCATTAACTCCACTCATTCTCCACCATACAATTTATTCAACCAACCTACTATTTACTCCACTCATTCTCTCTCTTCATTTTCTACCACACATTTTCATTATCTTAATAATATTTCTTAATCGGCGTGCCTTGGTCAGTGGTGCACACTTGGGTGGGACGGAGGGAGTATATATATATGTATGTCTGTGTGCATGTGTGCATGTGTATATGACAAATTTATGTAGGTATATATTGATTTTAGGAATAAATGCTTATTATAATCTGCATATAAAAAAGTTCAATAAACAAACAGGCAAATACTCAGACTAAAAAAAGAGATGAATAATTGACGTAGTTCAGATGTGAAGCGTTTAAAGAACAGACAAGCTATGATAACAGCTAAAGTTGACTGTAATGGAGAACATAAAGGTAACCAAAGATGGATGCCAAGAAAATCTTTATATGCATCATACATCAGTTCAGAGCAACAAATCTAAAGGCGAAACAAAAAGGAATACCGTGGTAGAAACTAGCTCAAAATCTTCCATAACCCCTGGCTCAAAATTTCAACTTTCTCTTTCACAAGAAATGAAACTAAAACTTTGGTTGAACTAGTCAAGATTCTACAAGGACATGAAAGTTTGCAAAAGAATCAAATATAAATTTCGAGGTGTGAAGCATGCTAAAAAAGAACTTCTAACTCCAAAAAATATTCAACTACATGCACGAGTACTAAAAAGGTGAACTGAAAATTAATAAATACTCCCTCCGTCCCGGAAAGTTTGTCGCACTTTGACTTTCATGGTCAACTCAATCGAACTTTGACAATATTTAATGAAAATCTAGATATCTCTATGCAATTATAAAAATTGTTATCGATAAATTCCTAAGACCATCTCCAACCCACTTCATTTCTCCTTCAATTCTACAAATTTGGAACTATTCCCTCTGCAACCCACTTCAAATCTTCCTTCAAAATTATAGCAAGACTTTCAAATGTGCAATTTAGTCGAAATTTTTAAAAGTTGTAAGTTGTGTATTATATAAATTTTAAAAATATTTTTATTAGTTAAATGGGACTATGCCCGATAAGTTCTAAAAAAGTTTCATAATGCCCGATAAGTTCCTTCCCCATGTTGTATTATGATGTTGTATTATGTTTCGAAAATACAACATCAATTAAGGCCATAATACTGCATTCCGACGGCCGCCGGTGACCGGAGTCCGAAGCCCATGGACCGGCGACCAGATTCCGAGCTCCGGCGACCGGATTCCGGCAATCGGCGGCCGGATTCCGGCCAAAATTGCCGGATTCCGGTGAAAATTGACCGGATTCCGACAAAAATTGACCGGAATTAGGCATGCGGCGATAGCAAACGGCGGCAGCGGAGGCGGTGGTGCGGATGCAGTATTATGATTTTAAACTATTGCATAACTAAATGTTGTATTATATATAATACAACATGAGAACTTATGGGGCATTTTAATACAATGAGGAATTTAGTGGGAAGTGATTTGTTCCAAAAGAAACTTATGAGGCAAATTCCCTTAAATTAATCTAAAATTATTTCTACTTTTAATATTGGGATAACTTTTTGTGACAAACCAAAATAAAAAAGCAAGATGGAAATATATTAACTAATATAAAATACATTTAACATTAATTAAAATGCATATAACATAAGCTAAAATACACATACATATACTAAAATACATATAACATAAACTCAAATACGTAGAATATATTTATTTGAAATTTAATCATCTCAAACAAAGAGAGGGTTCAAATAAAAGAAAGTTAAACTTTGCGTATGTTTGTGAAATTGGGAGAATGAAAGTTGAGGTGTAAAGGAAAAGATACTAAATTTTTTCTTTTGAAGTGAAAATTGATGGGGTGGGTTAGAGAAGAAAGAAAAATTGAAGCAAAATTTGAAGAAAATAGAAGCAAAACTTGCTTAAAAACTGCTATTGGTTTGGAGATGCCGTAATGGTGAAACAATAACAATTTTTAGAATTGAATAAACATATCTAGTTTTGCATTAAATTATAATTAAAGTTTGATTGAGTTGACCATAAAAGTCAAAGTGAGACAAACTTTCCTGGAGGAGGGGCGGACCTACCCCAAAGCTAAAGGGGGGCAAGTGCCCCCCTTTGTTTTATTTTTTTGGCCTTTTACTGAAGCAAATATTTTATAAATTTAGGGGTATTAGTGCAATTTATTAGAACTTGCCCCCTTTTGTGTGAAGAAAAAAAATGCACTAACTTTTTTTTTTACCCCTTTTACTAATAAAAATAATTTTGCCCCACTTCAAAAAAAATCCTGGGTCCGCCATTGGGTGAAAGTATGTGGAAAGAAAAAGAATCAATTCAGCACGTACCAAACATTATTCCCCAATGTCAAAATGTGTAACAAAAGGATATTGCAGTTTATATATAACTCCAGGCGAAGCAAGTAGTAGTTTTCAGCCAAAGAATTAGTGTGCATCTATATCTCAATGGAAACGCGAAAAGATCTTGCCTATATTTTGATATTTAAGTCATGTATGGCAACAGAAAATGTTCTGCGTAAACAAGGACGTAAAATCGCAGAAACAAAGATATCAGAAGACACTGAACTAAAGTCTACTTTGTTTTTGAAATAGTAACAAAACAAAATAAGGAAAAAAGACATTATGATATTTAAAGAAACAGCAAAAGAAAGAAAAAAGTCTGATAAGGCCATAAACTGAAATTCCTTGAAAAATAATAAGGGAAAATGAACAAGAATAAAATTGCTAATGCGAACCTGACTAAATTTTTACTCAAATAAGCAAAAACTTAATCCTTTGAACATCGTGAAACCTCACTAAGCAAGGCCATGATATTGCCTTAGAATGTTGGATAAACTAAAGCAAGTTCACTGAGAGAATTCTAAGCTACTTTGGCATGCAACAATGAGCATTCCATTCCATGATGTTCTAATACAGATCACATTTCTGTTAGTAAAAATAGTTCTAAAAATTTATAATTAATTCAAAATAAATTATTTCTTAAAAATGGAAAATAGAAGGAGATGAAGATGAAGAGACGGAAAATAAAGATAAATAAAATAATTAACCGGGACAGAAGTCGAGTCTTGTGAAACACTAACGGTGTTTGGTATTTCTGAACTTTGATTCTTTGAATGAGAAAGAAATGCTTCAATATAGATTGAAGCATGTCCAAAATTGATTGGCACTATTGGGCTAACCCAATGATCCACTTGATTGGCCCAAGGAGGAAACAACTTGATGACTCTTCCTTTGATGCTGACATTAATATGGTGTCTTTAATTCCCTTTTCTTAGCAATGTGGGATATAACTTCCCATTACCCATTTACACTTCAACTATTAGTTTAAGTTGTTAACTTTAGGCATTAATTTATCATTCACCTGAAATTGGTTTTGAGGAAATAAATATATCACGTTAATCTACTCCGAACATAGATTAATAATTTGCAACTTAAATTCATTTTCCATAAAATGAAACTCTTGGAATTTTTTGTCAAAGTTTGGTCAAACCTAATTTCCTATACCAGTTTCCAACAATTTCATGAATGAGTAAACAGCATGAAAATGAACCACAATTCTTGCATACCAAACTAGAACTACGACCTAAAACCAGCCACAGCCAAAAATAACACACACACACACATATACTCCCTCCGTCCCACGGAAATGTGCACATTTTTGCTTGGCACGAGAATTAAGGTAAAAGGTGATGTGTTGTGAGTGTAGATGGTTGGGTAGGAGAGAGAAAGTGGAGTAAGTGGGTAATGGTTGTGAGTAGAGACAAGTGGGTCGCATTTCCATTTTGGGAAAGAGCAGACTATTGTGGAACGCCCAAAAGGCGTCCTTTTACAGATTATCGTGGGACGGAGGGAGTATAGAATACTCCAATAAATAAAATCAAGATGGTATGCTCTGAAAATACACAAAAAAATAAAATCAAGAAAAAAAAAATCAAGACAGCCCCACAAACATAAAATTGTCAAATCCAAAACGATATATCTGCATAAATTAAAGAGTCTCAAAAACATAAAACCAGAAATGCTAATCTTGTTGGTTTAGGAGTCCTAAACTACAAGGAAAAAGGGGACTAAGTCGGAGGAGTTTGTTGAGATCAAAAGGAGTTCAAAGAAGAGAAGAAGTCTGAGCAAGGCTGGAGTAAGCGCGAGGCGGGCGCCTGGTCTGTCCGAGGCGGGCGCCTCGAAGGCCGAGGTTGTGGCCGAGGTCTGTCGAAGGCGAGGCGGGCGCACGGCTGGTTTGGGGCGGGCGCCTCACTGCTGGCCGGGTTTTTTTGGGCTTGATTTGTTTCCTTATTTGATTGTAACTCTTCTTAAATTAGATTTAGGGTTTCCTTGTAACTATATAAGCATAATTTCGGCCTAGAACACATTGTAGCAACATATTAGAGAGACTAATAACATATCAAGCCAGCAATTGCCCCCGGACGTAGTTCACGAGTTGGTGAATGAACCGGGTAAACAACTTTTGTGTTCTTGTGTGTGATTGTTTCTTTCTTGTACGTGTGGGTGTGTTAATTTCTTGGTGTTGATTGCAAACGGAGAGCACCAATTTCACAACAACTGGTATCAAAGCTTTTGGTTCGGAGGATTCAAAATTCTTTCATTAGTTGATTAATTTTGAATCGCGTTCTTGGGGATTTTGGTGAAGCAGTCAAGATGAAGAACCATATCGAGAAATTCAGCGGTGTGAATTTCACGTTTTGGAAAACAAGGATTGAAGACTACCTTTATTGTAAGGATCTTCATAAGCCCTTGAAGGAGAAGCCCGAAGGCATGTCGCGAGGGGATTGGGAGGTGTTGGATCGGAAGGCGTTAGGAGCGGTAAGGAGTGCCACTAGCAGACGACGTTGCACGGAACGCTATGGAGGCGAAGACAACGGTGGAGTTGCTCGCAAACGGCTCGGACATGTATGAGAAGCCGTCGAATATCAATAAGGTGCACTTGATAAAGAGGTTTGCGAATGCGAAGATGTCGGAGGGCGAGACGGCGGCAAGTCATATCGGCAATTTCAAAGGTATGGTGGACGATTGAAAAGTGTTGATATTACTTTCTCCGATGAAGTGCTAGCTTGTTTTCTTCTAAAATCATTGCACGATAGTTGGGAGGTTCTTGTCACGACGATTAGTACGTCGAAAGCGGCATTGGTGTATACGGAGGTTAGAGATCTCATCCTTGAGAGGAGTTGCGAAGGAAGGAGAAAAGGGGAGAATCGTCTCGTAGATGGAAATTTGCACTTAGGGTGGAGAGAAAAAGGGGTGGACCTGGGGAAAAAGGTCGAAGTCTTCTGATTGTGGTGAATTGGGGCACATCGGTTATGATTGTCAGGGAAAAAGTGGTGGTGCGCGCGTGGTGGATGATGGTGGTGATGTATTAATCCTAGGGGAGGAGCGGTCGGGTGAAGATTGGGTGTTGGATTACGGAGCTTCTTGTCATGCTAGTGGGGATGCGGAATCAATGAGGCGTTAAAACCGGAGATTTTGGGGTTCTCTATCTTGGTGATGGTCGGCCATTGAAGATCAAAGGTAAGGGGGGATGTAATGATGAAGACACCTTTAATGGGACTGCTTTCTGACTACACAACGTGATGCATGTATTCTGGGATTGAGGAGGAGGGTGATTTACGTGGGACAACTTGATAGTGAAGGATACGGTGTTTCTTTCGTTGGTGGGTCTTGGGAAGTCGCAAAAGGGGCTAAGGTGTTGGCTCGTGGGGTTAAGGGAAGATGTTGTATTCTACCTACAATGTCGGTGTTCGTTCCGGAGTGGGAGCAAAGAGGCTTAAGAACCGGCTGTTGGTGTGAAAAGGGGAGACATCAAGAAACGGTATGTTGGGGAGGACTCAGAAGTTGATCAACGCGGTGTGGATGTCAAGGGCCACTAACAGAGCGGTTTCGGACCAAGAATAGTCGATGCAAGAAACAAGGTGTGTCCGAGTTTCAAGGGGGAAGCATTGCGAGAAAGGTGGGTCCGGAGGGAGAAGGCGAAGTTAGACTTGCGGGGAGAAATCAAGGTAGAAGGCGATTTGGGAGGCAAGAACGATCTAACACGGGGAGGTTGAAACGTCGCTTGGTTTCAACTCGCCTTAGTACTTGAGGAGAGGTGCAGTAGTGTCAAGCCATATGGATGAGGGAAATGTGTTCGAAGGTCTTTACTCCGTGGTGGGAGTTGATGGGTGATTCTATGTTTGTTAGTTTAGTCTCCGGTGGGAGATTGTTGGTTTAGGAGTCCTAAACTACAAGGAAAAAGGGGACTAAGTCGGAGGAGTTTGTTGAGATCAAAAGGAGTTCAAAGAAGAGAAGAAGTCTGAGCAAGGCTGGAGTAAGCGCGAGGCGGGCGCCTGGTCTGTCCGAGGCGGGCGCCTCGAAGGCCGAGGTTGTGGCCGAGGTCTGTCGAAGCGAGGCGGGCGCACGGGCCCCTGGGGGCGGGCGCCTCACCGCCGGCGGGTTTTTGGGCTTGATTTGTTTCCTTATTTGATTGTAACTCTTCTTAAATTAGATTTAGGGTTTCCTTGTAACTATATAAGCATAATTTCGGCCTAGAACACATTGTAGCAACATATTAGAGAGACTAATAACATATTGGCTTGGCAATTGCCCCCGGACGTAGTTCACGAGTTGGTGAATGAACCGGGTAAACAACTTTTGTGTTCTTGTGTGTGATTGTTTCTTTCTTGTACGTGTGGGTGTGTTAATTTCTTGGTGTTGATTGCAAACGGAGAGCACCAATTTCACAACAAATCTCAATTTAAGCCGACACATTCAACTGTACAAAATTATAGCAAAATAAATCACAGAATGCAAGGTGTCATTGGGCAGAAGGGGAAAATCCAGAAGAAAAAAAAAAAAAAACTTGAAAAATAATAAGAGAAAATCTTACCTTTGTGCAGCCCTGAAGACGACAATGCGAAAGATAATGAGATAGAGAAGTAATCATTCCTCAAATTAGTAGCAAGTTAGGCAAAATCAAAACAACGAAAATGGGAATTCTAATCTAAACCAATCGACAACATAAAATTGGGTTTTTACTTTGAATTTCGATTGATTAGATATCAAAACCCCATGTTGTTGTCTAGACCGCAGCTGCTCTGTTCCTCTCTGTTTGTGCGTGTTTTTCTGGGTATGACCTGGAAAGGGGTTCCGATTGAGACGGTGGGTGGCTATGGTGTAATGGTGAAAACTGGAAGCTTGAGGAATTGTTAATGGCAGACTCTCTGAATTGTACTCTCCACCTTAAATATAAAACCCTTCTTCTTCACCTGCGGACATTACATGTTACTTCTCCATAGCCATAGCCATAGCCATATAGCCATATAGCCATAGGCATAGTGAGTGAGAAAGAGGGAGATGGTAGGGGTATAATTGTCATTTCATTTTCTTTGTTTTCCATCCTTTTTTTTTTATTATTTTGCTTCCTCCGTATGTATTTATTAAATAAAACGTGTTTTACTGTTTTATTCTATTTAATTTAGAATTGTAATTATAAAAATTAGATTTTCTTAAATTATTAAAAAAATTGAATTTTAACGAAAAAATTAAATTTAACCGTATTTATATAAAAAAACGTCTTCCAAATAAGTAATGTAATTAATATGACAAAATCTTAATTTGAATTTGAAAAAGTGACTGGCGTTTTTATGAGTTTAAACAATGAGCTGACATTTATAACCATAGAAATAGAAATGGCAATTTTTAGACATGTTAAGAAAGTTCGGATAACATTTATTATTTCATCTCAAATTAATCGCAACATGTAATAAAATCTTGATTTGATTGTTAAAAACTAACGGTGTTTTTATGAGCTAAACAATGAGCTGTTATAGCCACAAAAAATGACAATTTTTAGACATGTTAAGAGAGTTCGATTTGATAACATTTACGATTTCATCTCAAATTAATCGTTATCCATTGAAAGTAACACTTATACTCCCTCCGTCTATGTCCCAGCCTAATTGATACCAAATTTTTGAACACAGATTAAGAGAATTAAGAGAGAAAAAATGCAAGAAAATGTTGTAAATATGATAAATTAAATAGGAGAGAGAATGATGAATAGAAAGAATAGTGATTTGATTGATGTTGTGTGTGTAAAAAGTAAAATAGAAGAGAGAATGAGTGGGAAAAATAGTAAAGATTCCCTTCCATTTTGGACAGTCTCCATTGAGCTGGGACGGACCAAAAAGGAAATAAGTCTCCATTGGACTGGAACGGAGAAAGTATTTACTATATACCATTCTTTTATATATATATATATATATATACTCCCTCCGTCCCAGTCATCTTAGGAATTTTTCATTTGGTGTGGGAATTAAGGAATATTATTATAGTATTAGGAGAGAGAATAAGTGGAAGAAGTGTTGTGAGTGTGAAAAATTAAATAGGAGAGAGAATGAATGGAGGGAATAGTGATGGGATTATTGTTGTGAGTATGACAAGTGGGTCTCATTTAATATAAAAGTAATATAAACTTTCCATTTTGGGAATTCTTAAGATTAGTGGGATGTCCAAAATGGAAAGTTTTCTTAAGATCGGTGGGACGGAGGGAGTATATATATATATATACTCCCTCCGTCCCGGAACAATCTTCACACTTTCCCTTTTGGTCGTCCCAAAACTTACTTCACACATTTAAAATTTACCTAAAATGGAAAGGAATCTTTACTATTCCCTCCACTCATTCTCTCTCCTACATTATTTTAATACTCACAACACCATTATAATTTACTATTCTCTCCACTCATTCTCTCTCCTATTTTATTTTCACACTCACAACACTTTCAATATAATACTCCCTCCTTAAAACATGTGCAAACAGTGTATGTGAACATTGTTACTGGACGGAGGAGTATATATATATATATATATATATACTCCCTCCGTCCCGCCCGAAAAGCCACAAAATGGACCTCGCACGCAAATTAAGAAAAGTGATGTAGGAAAGAGAAAAAGTTTAAATGTTGTGAGTATGAAAAATTAAATAGGAAAAAGAATGAGTGGGGGGAATAGTTAGGAGAGAGAATGTTGTGAGTGTAAAAGTAAAGTAGGAGAGAGAATGAGTGGGTGGAATAGTAATAAAAACTTTCCTTTTTGGGAAAGTGCCTTTTTAAATGGGACGTCCAAAATGAAAATTTGTGACTTTTCAGGCGAGACGGAGGGAGTATATATATTACTCCCTCCGTCCCAATAGTAGCTTCCCATTTTGCCATTTTGGGTGTCCCGTTAATAGCTTCCACTTTCCTTTTTTGGCAAAGGAATCTTCACTATTCCCTCCACTCATTCTCTCTCCTCCATTATTTTAATACTCACAACACCATTATAATTTACTATTCTCTCCACTCATTCTCTCTCTTATTTTCAAATTACACTCACATCATTTTTACTTCCCCCCCAATTCCTTAATTTGCGTGCTGCCCAAAAAATGGGCAGCTCTTATTGGGACGGAGGGAGTATAAAAAATGAGATTCTTTCTTTACAAATCAAAACAGACGAGAGACTATCCTATCCTTGAAAGGGAAAGACTAACATATTAGATTTTGTTGAGAAACAAGATTGTATTGAACTTTACCCAAAATAGAGAAAACCCTAATGCATAGTTAGCCAATAAAATAACTAACACGACAATATTGATGTATAAGACTAGTAAGAATGTTTCATCAACAGAAATGACAATCAGTATTGTCTTTTTATATCTATCACGAAGGAATATTTTATTAACAAAAATGACAGGCCGATTGATGCTGCCTAATAATAATGGTTGGGTCTGATCCAAGTTCAATGGCGAGAGAGTAGAAAGTAGGCCCAAAGTGAGATAAAACCTAAAAAGAAGACAAAAGTAGAGGTGGCCCAAGGAGGATCATAAGAAAGCGAGATAGGACGTATCCCGCTAGAGTTAGTGAGATGGCGGAAGATCAAGGCAGTTATAGCGAGACATTATGAGGCAAGCCGGCGAGATACCGATAAAGATGAAAGTCGAGATATTATGGTAAGGCGATACGAGCCATAGTTAACCTTATCCGGCGAGAGATGGATCCCAATTGATGTTATTCACCAGAGGCGGCATATAAATATCTATGAAGTGGGACCCATTAAACGGTTATGCATTGGGATCGGTGATCACGTGTTAAGGGTTTACTTTTATAAAGGACCAATGGAGTGGTGACACGTGTAAGGAGGCATGGAACATGAGGAGGTCACATGCAAGGCACGAGGGTAGGGGTATAAATATGAGAGAAAGGCTTCATTCCAGAGGTACGCTCATTTTACACACACAAACACCTTTCCTACTGTTGGTTTTTCCCCTCTCTCAAGCAAACACTTATCCTCACGCCGGAGGGGCTTACGCCGGAGCCGCCCCCGGCTTAGTTGACGTTTGATTGTGTGCAGGCGTGAAGAAGGAGCCGGAGATATCCCCGATTGACTACAACGGTTGTGTTGCTATTTGAGGAAGTTCCTGGCAACATCACCGATAATGAGAGAAAGCTTCAATGCAAGACCCATTTTTAGCAGAAACATCGAACATTATATCTATATTCGCATCATTTTCAATACAAAAAGAAAAGTACACACCAATACAGCTATCAAATGAATGGGTAACTACAAATTATTTTCAACTCATATAAACTCCGATCCACACGCATCTCTTTATATAATTCATCAATCAATTGATTGTATCTTCATCTACAATAAGTCATAATCGCATGTTTCGACCCTTTTTTAAAATGAGAACCATCAAATAGACATTAATCATCACCTCCCTAATAGCATATGAAAATGAGTGAATCTCCGTTCATTTTTAACCCTACATTACAAAATCAAAGTGTTAAAACTTTAAAAAACCTAATTTTAACATTCATATATATATATATATATATATATATATATATATATATATATATATATATATATATATATATATTACTAACTTTATATATAAACACAAGTATATAGAATTATTGAGATGTTGAATATTCACCTTAATTTATACTATTGACTAATTATAAAGTTGAAAGATGTAAAAATTTAGTATGTTTAAAACCAATCTTCTTCTCCCTTTCTCTCTATTTACAGCGATGGGTTCAGGGACTGCAAGAATCGTCCCCAACTTTATCTCAAAATTCGCTTAAACTCGCCATATCAATTAGTGAGTTTGAATCTCGCTTAAACTCGCCAAATCAATTGGCGAGTTTTATTACCACTTCATTTTCTTAAAATGCATGAATAAAAAAGAAAATTTTGAAGAAAAAAAAAAAGAACTCGACATTCCATTTGGCGAGTTTGAACGGACAAATGTCAAACTCGCTAAATGATTTAGCGAGTTTTGAAAAAATAGATATTTTGGCAAATAGTTTGGAATAGTTGTTATTTTGGGAATTATATTTTTAAAAATGAATATTTTGAGAAAAAAATCCTTTAATTGCATATATATATATATATATATATATATATATATATATATATATATATATATATATACTCCCTCCATCCCTAAATATTTGTCCCATTTAATTTTTTTGTTGAACTTTGACCACAAATTTATTATGATAGATTAATCATGTTCATGAAATTCTAAAAGTTGTTGTTGATAATATTATTAATGGTGAATTAATAGGAATTTTTAGAATTTCATGAACATAATTAAATTTTCATATATTTGTGGTTAAAGTTTAACTAAAAAGTCAAATGAGACAAACATTTAGAAACGGAAGGAGTATATTATAAAAAATGAGATTCTTTCTTTACAAATCAAAACAAATGAGAGACTATCCTATCCTTGAAAAGGGAAAGACTAACATATTAGATTTTGTTGAGAAACAAGATTGTATTGAACTTTACCCAAAATAGAGAAAACCCTAATGCCTAGTTAGCTAATAAAATAACTAACACGACAATATCTATATCTATATAGTACTCCCTCCGTCCCAGACCAAGGGTATATGTGGGGAATTTCACGCTTCTTAAGAAATTTTTTAAAAAATGAATAAAAGTTAAATGTGAGATAGGGAATAGTAATTAAATGTGTGGTAGGAAATATGAAAGATAATGTAAAAGTTAAATGTGTGGTAGGGAATAGGAGAGAGAATGTAAAAGTTAAAAATATTTAATAGGAGAGAGAATGAGTGGGAGGAATAGTAGTTAAATGTGTGGTAGTAAATAGGAGAGAGAATGTATAAGGATATAATGAATGGTTTTTTTGTAAATATATGAAGATGATAAGGGTATTAATATATTCAAAAACTTGCCTTTTTTGGAAATGAACTCTTGGTCTGGGACGTCCCAAAAGGGAAAGATGAACCCTTGGTCCGGGACGGAGGGAGTATAAATGAGGAAGGTTAGGTTGGCACTGTTCCATGAACAGTTTCATCCGCCAACTTTACCATTTTGTTCCCACTATTTTGTCACTTTTCTATTTTGCCCTCCCTTTAAAAAAAAATTTTTTTTTTTTTTAAAAAACACACGCATACCCTTCTCTCTCTCTCTCTCTCTCTTCATTTAGTTTGAATTTCAAAATGGAGGAACTATTTGGTCCCTCACATTTTGCCCAAAAAAAAAAAAAAATAATTTATTTAATTTTTTTTTTTTTAAAAAAAAAAACAAAATCAAAAAATGTGGCCTTGAACACGGGCTTAGGCTAGTTGATGTATAAGACTAGTAAGAAGGTCATATATGAACATGCTTTTTCTTTTTTCTGTTGCAAGAAACTAACTAGCACCAATATTGATGTATATTTTTATGTTATTATTAAGGATTTAGAGAATGTTTTCTTGGACAAGAGATTAATAATCAATAATAAGATAAATAATTTTTAAGCATTGCACTTTTTTTATTGTCTCAAAATAAATATTATATTTTTAAATAAAAATATTTTAATGTAATTTCTATGATATAAAAAATTTAAAAATTAATAAAAAACATTTCTACAAAATTTAAGTTGACTAATTAACCTCAAATAATTTAATGTTTCTGAAATGGTTATCATAAATGGATTGGGCCTGAAGAGTTAGAAGGGTTCGGTGGACCTGGTGGGCCAAGTAAATTAGGATGGGCCCTAAACATTAAGGAAAATAAGTAATAATTAAGCGATAAATAATATTTTGGTTGAAAGAAGCGAGATAGTGTAGCATGTGTCAGAGGTGCGACATATAGCGGAAATAGAATGTAGGCGAGAAGAGTGGATGGCGAGAAGACAATCTATTCCCCCATGATTTTAGGTTACAAGGGCCTAACTTAGGATAAGTGATCTATTATGCTTGGTTGCTGTAGAGGGTTTGTCGCCGGGCGACAAGCGTGACGGATGGGTAACAATCGATTGGGATACTGACACGTGCCCCCCCCATAACTCATAACAGTGTAACATGATGGGAAGGACAGTACTTTCATACCAACTTTGTGGGTAGTTGACTCAAAGAGCAGGGGTGCCCTACACGTGTCCCCTATAAGCATGGCCTATGATTATATTGTGATATAAATATGTGAAAATCAAGATTATTAGAAAAAGTTCTACTCTCTCTCTCTCTCTCTCTAAACGGTCTCTTCTCCATTAATTTATACAACTTTT
Source organism: Adenophora triphylla var. japonica (assembly GCA_022495995.1). NCBI lineage: Eukaryota > Viridiplantae > Streptophyta > Magnoliopsida > Asterales > Campanulaceae > Adenophora > Adenophora triphylla. The sequence continues at coordinate 81,928 of JAFEMH010005207.1, read as the reverse complement.
CTTTGATCTGAACTTTGGACTGATTCTCACGCCGGAGGGGTTTCACCGGAGTCACCCCCGGTTTAGTTCACTGTTGCTTGCGTGTGTGTAGGTCCCAAGGTGAGCCATCCCAAGAAGATCAGCCGGAGTATCCATTGGAGTAGCTGGAGATTCAGCTCCTGATCAACACCATTTTCCTGATCAACACCATTTTTCATGATATCATCAGTTTCCTTTCGTCCTAAATATGATTGCTCTTTTTTATTCTTGCAAATGAAACTATCTACCAAGCTTGTTTTTTTCTGTTCGACTTGCAAATTTTAGAAGGTGATGCTTTATTGTAAAATTGCGCTACAATAATTTTATTTAAAAAAAATATTATAAATCCATTATGTATATTTAATATAGTAAATGGTAAAAATATATATTATATTTTAGCCTCATTATATCAATGTTGATGGATGAAATAATGAAAAATATGATTTGGTTAAATAATACTTTTAAAGAATTTCAATAAGTTTTTCATCAATTTTTATTAAAATTTTGACATTTCGTTCATTTATACTAGATTACAATAAAATATAAAATTGATAATTAAATTGCAATATATTAAAAACTACTTTACAAATATGAAGAAGCGGATCTATTCATATGGGGGAGGGTTCATGAGTCATGACCCTTCGAATTTTAAAATTTTTACAAATCGATCATTTGCAATTTTCAAATTAACTATATTTATTTCTTAAAAAGAAAAATTTAGGAAATATAGATCCGATTTGAATATAAATGAGATAATCGAATTGCAATTAACCCGAAAAAAAATTTCATTTTGTATATACTCCCTCCGTCCAGTTACATACTTCACACTTTCTATTTTGGGCGTCCAATTACATACTTCACACTTTGTTTCTTTTTCAAAATGGAAAGAAATCTTTACTATTCCCTCCACTCATTCTCTCTCCTACATTATTTTAATACTCACAACACCATTATAATTTACTGATAGAATATTATTAGTGATTCTCTAGTATCTCACGTAAATTAGTATAGATATGTATATATGTGTATATCATTATGTTAGGTAGGAAATCTCTCCTAAACCATTAAGGAGATTACATCAGATCCTAATTAATAGGACTTAGCCTTGTATATATTGACGGGAGATTGTGAATACAAAGGGAGGACGATATTCCATTATGGTATCAGAGCAACCCTAATTAAGGCCGCCCATCCTCTCTCCCTCTCACGTTTTCTTTTCTTTTTTGTGTTCATGGCCCCTCAAGCCCAGTTGCACCCGGCTTTTACAGTCGGGAACATTAAGAACTGGATTCCCATCATGCTTGAGCCAGAGACGGGAAAGTATGTTTCTTGGGCGGAATTATTTCGTATCCATTGCCGTGTGTTCGAGGTCATTGATCATATTATTCCTCCTACACCGGATGAAAAGGGCAAAGCTGTGGAGACGCCTGTGGAGACACCTGCGGAGGATAAGGCGTTATGGTCGAGACTAGACTCTCTAGTGCTGCAATGGATCTACGGGACTATTTCCCCCGATCTGTTACAGACAATTCTCGAGCCAGGATCCACTGCACAGAAAACATGGGAACGTTTAGCAGGGATCTTTCTGGATAACAAGCACTCCCGTGCGGTTCAGCTTGAGAACCAATTCTCTGTGGTTCATCTAGATAATTTTCCGGGGATCTCTGCCTATTGCAAGGAATTGAAAAACCTTGCTGATCAATTGGCTAATGTAGGCGCACCAGTCTCTAACGACAGAATGGTTCTTCAAGCAATTGCTGGATTGACCGAGAGTTATGACAGTGTTGCGACGATTATTCAACAGAGCAATCCTCTACCCTCCTTTTATGAGGCTCGCTCGAGGTTGATTATGGAAGAATCACGCAAAGCAAAGCAAGCCAGCATCGCCTCCAGTGCAGCAAACTCCGCACTCATGGCAGCTACTGATGGGTTTGACGAAGCTAAAGAACACTCCAGCATGCACAGCAGCCATCCTCGACCAAATAACAGGACTGGCGGACAGAATACGGGTCGTGGCAGACGGACAAGTGGACAAGGACAGGGGCAACGTAATCAGAATGGCAATCAGAATGGTGGCCGTCAGCAAGATGGAAGGGCACAGTCTGGCAGAGGCCGTGGGCGTGGCAACCCCAACTCTTACTCACGACCGGGGCACCAATTTCCTGCTTGGTGGAATTATCCAACAGGCCCATTTATGCCGCAGCCTTGGGCTTCTCCTCCATGTCCGTATCCGACAACTGGATGGACTCGTCCTACTAATCCTGGCCCCAATGGTGTATTGGGCCCGCGTCCAGCCCAGGCGTACAATGCCCATGGACCCGGACCGTCTTCATCGTCTTCTTATATGCCTACAGATATTGAGACAGCCATGCATACAATGTCATTAAATGTTCCCGACGACAACAGTTACATGGACACCGGGGCCACTTCTCACATGACGGGTTCCTCAGGTAATCTCACGTCTTATTTTAATTTGAGCAATAACCATAAATTTATTACTGTGGGCAATGGTAGCACTATTCCTATTCTAGGCTACGGACAACAAACTTTACCCCCTCCCTTTCCACCTCTTCAGTTATCTAATGTCCTTCATGCTCCTAAATTAGTTAAAAATTTGATATCTGTTCGTCGTTTTACCACTGACAATAATGTATCTGTTGAATTTGATCCTTTTGGGTTTTCTGTGAAGGATATTCGAACGGGGGTCCAGTTAATGAGATGTAATAGCTCTGGCGATCTCTATCCCATCACCAACAATTCCAGTCACTCCCAAATTTCTCCATCAACTTTTTCTGCTTTTTGTCCTCGTTTATGGCATAATAGATTAGGTCATCCAGGAGCACCTGTTTTTCGCTCTCTTTGCAACAATAAATTTATTCCTTGTACGAATGCTAAACTAGATGGTATTTGTGACTCTTGTGTTTTTGGTAAACATGTTAAGTTGCCTTTCTTTCCGTCTCAGTCGATTACTCTTTTACCTTTTGATATTATCCATAGTGATTTGTGGACTTCTCCCGTTTTGAGCTCCTCAGGACATAAATATTATTTGTTATTTCTTGATGACTTTACAAATTTTCTCTGGACTTTTCCGATTGGTCAAAAATCTCAAGTCCCGACCATATTCTTGTCTTTTGGTACTTATATTTCCACTCAATTTGAGCGGACCATTAAATGTTTTCAATGTGACAATGGGCGAGAATTTGACAATAACCAATTCAAATGCTTCTTCCGGGACAAGGGTATGAGTTTTCGATTTTCGTGTCCTCACACTTCCTCCCAAAATGGTAAAGCCGAAAGAAAAATACGGACTATTAATAATCTTGTTCGTACCCTTCTCTCTCATTCATCCATGCCCTCATCATTTTGGCATCATGCGTTAGCAATGGCTACGTACCTCCTCAATATTATCCCAAACAAAGGTCTTGCCGATCAATCTCCTACTCAAATTCTTTATCATCGTGACCCTTCCTACTCTCATCTACGAGTATTTGGGTGTCTATGCTTTCCTCTTATTCCCTCTACCACTATACATAAACTTCAGAATCGATCAAATCCATGTGTTTTTTTGGGATATCCACCAAATCATCGGGGGTTCAAGTGTTATGATCTTACAACACACAAAATTCTCATTTCTCGTCATGTTGTGTTTGATGAAAAACAATTTCCATTTGCTCACCACAAGAATTTACCAACTGAGAATAGGGATTACTCCTTCCTGGATCCTCCTCTCAATCCCCTGTTCCATGGTCTCTTTTCCCCTTCGGACCAACCAACTACTTCTACAGATCAGCCCACTACTCCTCCAAGTCCCACTGAGGCCCAGATACCACAACCCCTGGCCCAATCATCACCAGCCCGCTCTACTGGACCCCCCACCCCTGCTGGCCCGTTCCTATCTAGGCCTAGTCCCCCTGGTTCCACCCTTTTGGACCAGCCCGCACTCGAGCAGTATCGGTCCACATTCCTTCCTCTTTTGAGTCAGTTCCCACTTCCGCTCCGTTCTCTCAGTCCCGGTCCATGACCACCCGCAGTATGAGTGGGATTGTTAAACCCAAGCATCAGTTCAACCTTTTTTCCTCTCTCTCTCCTTCCCCTATTCCGACAAACCCAAAGTTTGCATTGTCCGACCCTAATTGGAAAGCAGCTATGGTTGATGAATTTGATGCTCTAATTAAAAATAAGACGTGGGAACTAGTACCCCGTCCATCTAATGTGAATGTTATTCGTAGTATGTGGATTTTTTCTCATAAAAAGAAAGCTGACGGTTCTTTTGAGAGGCATAAGGCCCGTCTTGTAGGTGATGGCAGGTCTCAACAGGTTGGGGTTGATTGTGCAGAAACATTTAGTCCGATCGTTAAACCCGCTACGATCCGTACTGTTCTCAGTTTGGCACTTGCTAATTCTTGGACTATCCATCAGTTGGATGTCAAGAATGCTTTCCTGCATGGTGCTTTACAAGAGACTGTCTATATGCATCAACCTATGGGTTTCCGTGATTCCTCTTATCCGGACTATGTCTGTTTACTGAAGAAATCTCTATATGGCCTTAAACAAGCGCCTCGGGCTTGGTATAAGAGATTTGCTGATTTTGTGTTTACCATGGGTTTCTGTCATAGCAGATCGGATCACTCCCTGTTTATCTATTCTCGTGGGCATGATACAGCCTACCTGTTATTATATGTCGATGATATAATTCTTACTACATCCTCTGCTGCACTTCGGGACTCTATCATGACTACTCTTGCTTCTGAATTTGCTATGAAGGATCTTGGGCCGTTGAACTATTTCTTGGGTATTGCTGTTACACACGTTGATGGGGGATTGTTTTTGTGTCAACGGAAATATGCTGAGGATATTTTAAATAGAGCCGGCATGCTCTCTTGCAAGCCCTCCTTGACTCCAGTAGACACTAATGCCAAACTCAGTGCCTCTGCTGGGACTCCTTATGACGATCCCACTCATTTTCGTAGTTTAGCCGGGGCTTTGCAATATCTAACGTTTACTCGGCCCGACATTAGTTATGCGATTCAGCAAATTTGTTTGCATATGCATGATCCTCGGCAAGAGCATATGGCTGCCCTCAAACGTATTCTACGTTACATCCGAGGGACTATCGAGCTTGGGTTACATCTCTCGAAGTCATCTTGCACATCTTTAATCGCTCTACACCGACGCATCAAGGGGCGTGTCCCGATACTCCGTCTGGTCTACTTCGGGGTATTGCATTTTTCTTGGGGATAATTTAATCTCGTGGTCGTCCAAACGACAACCAACACTCTCTCGTTCCAGTGCCGAGGCCGAATATAGGGGAGTGGCTAATGCTGTGGCTGAATCTTGTTGGCTACGCAATTTACTACTTGAACTTCGTCTTCCTCTCTCAAAAGCTACATTGGTTTACTGTGACAATATCAGTGCAATTTATTTATCAGGAAATCCGGTTCAACACCAACGTACTAAGCATATTGAACTTGATATTCTGTTTGTTCGAGAGAAAGTGGAGAAAGGCGAGGTTCGTGTTCTTCATGTTCCTTCTCGTTATCAACTTGCTGACATTTTCACGAAAGGGCTTCCGCGCGTTCTCTTTAATGATTTTCGGGACAGTCTCAGCATCCGTCCTCCTCCCGCTTCGACTGCGGGGGTCTGATAGAATATTATTAGTGATTCTCTAGTATCTCACGTAAATTAGTATAGATATGTATATATGTGTATATCATTATGTTAGGTAGGAAATCTCTCCTAAACCATTAAGGAGATTACATCAGATCCTAATTAATAGGACTTAGCCTTGTATATATTGACGGGAGATTGTGAATACAAAGGGAGGACGATATTCCATTATTTACTATTTCCTCCACTCATTCTCTCTCCTATTTTAATTTCACACTCACAACATTTTCAATATAATACTCACTCCTTAATTTACGTGAGTACAGTAACTACTTGGACGGAGTGAGTATATAGAAAAGAGGAAGATGTATTGTTTTGTCATTTGTGAATGGGACACAACCATGTCTCTTATAATATGTTGAATTATTTTGGGTAAAGTAATGGTCAAGATTGAATAAATAAATCAGCTCTCACAATTCTTGACACCGTCGGTATGCTTCTTCTTTTTCGTGTCTCATTCATTCTTTGATCGGTGATGCACGTTATTGTTATTGTTATTGTTGATGTTTCATTTTCTACACATGTTATTATATAGTCCTATTTTTATTTTTAACAATTTTATTAACAATGTTATTTTTTTCGTAATATATTTGACGACTCCCATGTAGACATTCAAGTCATTTTTTTACGTCATTAAGTTTTGAGGCTGAAATGAAAGTCATATTTGTTACGGGCATTTTCACCATGACGACATCTTCAGACGTCTCTGCATGTTAACATCTTAAACCAGTGTAAGCATGACATAATATTTACTATTTATACTTAATTATTTATATGTATATTTACAGTGAAAGTTGGGAGATAATTCTGAAGGCGTTATAATCAGCACGTAAGCATCTTCCATCAACGTCAAGGAGACCAAGTCAGGGAGCGTTGAAAGGATAAGAAGACATGCCGAGATTATAGGAAGATTTATTATTATCTTGTTAGTCTTTATTATTAAAAGGGGACATGGAGACTCAGACACACACGCTTTCTCACTCATTTACACTCACAACAATTGTAATCTCTCCATCGTCTTCCAGTTTATAATCTTAGGGGCCGTTTGGTAACCCGATAAAAGACTGGATATGATAAATAATACTAGATAGGGCTGTTTGGTACGATTTTAAACTTTTTGATTAATTAGAAAGTTGTGACTGATAAGGGGCTTATCTTATCCCCTTATTATTTATCCCTTGAAATGGGATGGTGTTATTAATACGGAGATTATTATTACGGGGATGAATAATCATGCTTATCTTTATCTTGCTACCAAACGAGCACTTAATATTCAGAGTGGAACTTTTAAGTTTGGAGACCTAACTCCCGGGGTTTTTTTTTGAAGAGGTTGTCATCTCTAAGGTTTTTCCCGTTAACAAAATCCTTGTGTCCATTCTCATTTATACTCATTTTCTTACTCCATTTAGTCATAAGTTCAAAGTCCCCTCCTTATTATTTAATCCATACACTTTCATAGTCAAGATTCTACACCATTGTTTTTTCTACCAAAACAGTTTGGCGCCCACCGAGGGGCCCCTTGATCTATTGATTATTTGGATCATTTCCTGAAGCTCAACATGTCAACCAACCCTAAGGTTTCCGCCGCCGGCAAAGGCGTCGCCGTCACTCCATCATCTGGGGACAAGACAATCCCATTGCCGCCACCTCCTCAGTCGAGGCCTCAGATGACGCAACCTTCTCCATCAACCCACCAGGCAGGATCTTCCACTGTGGACGCTGACATCCGGAGTGCCTTGACTAAGCTGAATCAGAGGCTGGATAACCAGAATAGTAACTCAAAGCTGCTGGCCAACGCTATGCTCAAAATGCAGCAGGATCAAAAGCTCATCGCATCCCAGCTCAGTAACATCTCACCATTGCGTGGAAGGAACATCAGCTATGAGACCGGTGGAGGATCTCCGTTTCAGATTGAGTTCATTCCAATGGGTGGCCCATCTCAGACTCATCAGACGACACTTTCGATGATGTCGCCATCTTTATCCAGTGACACTTTGTTGACACTGCCCCTAACAGGATTCAACTCTTTCATACCGTTCATCGACAACACCACTGTTACCACTGTCGCAGACAATACTGGTTTGCCTAGTAATCTTTTTAATAATAATACTTTCAATCATATTCCTGTGGCTGACCCTTTTGCAGGAAACCCGTTAGCCAAGTAGATGCAGGATCTTAGAGAGCTGATAATGAATGTGCCAGGCATCACCCCTCCAATCCAGCAAGTGTCTCTGAATTGCTATAATCAGTCCCGGTTTGTCCCAGCCATTGCAAATGTTGACATCCCGAAGCGTTTCAATGTTCCATCCATGAAATTGTATGACGGCAGCACAGATCGAGAGGAGCATGCATGTTGCCCATTATCAAGAGAAGATGGATATAGTACATATCCCATTGCAGTTCAGAGAGGCTTGTTTGTGCAGAGGATTCGGGTCAACCTTGGTTGGACCATCTCTCAAATGGTTGATTAGGCAGCCCCTAGGCGCTCAATTGGTTCCTTCGCCCATCTCATTAATATGTTCTATAACCAGTTCTCGTGCAGTCGACAATTCGAGAAGTTGACAAGTGATCTCTACAACGTGACCCAGCAACCTACAGAGACCCTGAAAGAATATGTCCATCGGTTCAATAGAGAAGTGCTGGAAATTCCCAATCTTGATATGTCGACAGCCACAGAAGCATTTAAGATGGGGCTGAAGAAGGATTCCCACTACTATCAAGATTTGGTGATGACCCCTTGTAAGCGGTTGGACGAGGTCAGGAGTAGGGCCCTAAGGTTCATAAGGTTGGAGGAAGACGAGTTGCAGAGATCAAAGTCCTCAAGCAAGGTGTTGACATATGACAACCCGGATAGGAAGACAGAGTCATCTCACCGCAGAAACAACTGATCCAGTCCTTATCCAAGAAGCGACAACAATAACAACAAAATAAATTCAATTGAGGGTGAGGATGAAGATAATGATAATGTGCCTAACCTATCTGATTACTGCTTTTCTGTTGACATTTCAGGTGTATTATGTGCAATGGGAAACCTAGGAGATAAGGCAAGGTGGCCAAAGAAGACAGAAAGGTCTACTGGATGGCGTGATAAGTCCAAGTGGTGTGCATACCACGAAGATTTCGGGCATATTATAGAGGATTGTATTGCGTTGAGGAAGGAAATCAGTTACCTGTCGACACCTCCATTATTGGCCAAACCTCAGGAAGGTGAACCCCTATTCATCTACCTAGCAGTTTCAGAAAGTGTTGTAAGCGCAGTCCTGGTGACAGAACGAGATGATATCCAACAACCAATCTATTATATAAGTAAGACACTTCTAGACGCAGAGACCAGGTATTCTCATTTACAAAAATTAATTTTAGCTTTGATAGCTGCATCTATTAAGTTAAGACATTATTTTGAAACCCATGCTATAATTGTGCGTACTAACTATCCTATTAAGAATGTTATGAGAAAACCAGAGATGTCAGGTAGGATGGCTAAATGGTCCGTACAGTTAAGCGCCTATGATATCAAATATGAGCCCAGAACGGCAATCAAATCCCAGGCTCTAGCTGATTTTGTGGCTGACTTTAGTCCAACCATGCCACCAGAAGTGGAATTGGAAGTCCAACAGCTGCAAGATGATGACATCTTGAAGGTGTGGACGCTTTATACAGATGGTGCTTCCAACATGAGAGGTACAGGACTTGGAGTTGTACTAAAATCTCCACAAGGGGACATGATACCACAATCCATCAGTTGCAGTTTTAAGGCCACTAATAACGAAGCAGAATATGAGGCATTGATTACAGGCTTAACAGTGGCTCAAGACCTTGACGTCAAGCACATCCGGGTGTTTATTGATTCATTGCTAGTTGTCAACCACTACAACGGTTCCTATGTAGCGAAGAATGCAAAGATGACGACATACTTGGGGATAGTGAAAATTCTGGCGGCCAAATTCAAAACTTTCACGTTGGAGCAGGTGCCACGAGAGGAAAACTCTGTTGGGTTTTGGGATTACAAACGCAGCGGAAGATTTACAAATAACATCAAAACCCTAGCCCAATGATCCGTCTAGCATGAAGAGATTAGAAATTTATATGAGATAGAATTTACATACCTTAATGCGATTTGGTTTGTCAAAACAGATCTCAAAATTCAAGCCTTGAACTTTAATGTCGAATCTTCTAATTACCTTCTTCGAACTTGGTGATGAAATCAACAATGGAGATTCAAGCCTTAGGAGATAAAGCAACCTCCCTCTAATGGTGATCCACACGCGAACGAACCAAGAACACCTTCTTGTTGGATTGCTAGATGATCCTCTTGATTATTGAAACACTTTTCAATAATCTATGGCAAAAACTATGGAATTAATCAAGGCCTAGGATTTCATAAATCTAGAAAAATAATGTATGGAGGTAGGAGAGTGTTTTTGGCTGACCAAGGACTTGTATTTATATCAAGGTATAAATCCCTAACACTTAGGGTTAAGTCCTTGTCAATAACAAAAACCTTCCCAGCCTTGGAAAGCAGTTCAGGCACGATTTTTGCGTTGGGCACGACTCGTCCCTGATAGCACGAGTCGTGCTTAGGCAAAACACTCATTATACGAGTCGTGACTTAAAAAGCAGTCGTGCTAGACTTTGGTACGACTCGTGCCCAAGAGCACGAGTTGTGCCTTTCACCGGGCAAGTTATGTCACGCGATACTACTAGCCAGAAAACGTTTTTTCAGTATGGCCAAGTATGTCGCACGGTATACCAAGCCAGAACTCCAAGTTTCAGCCAGAATCAAATTCGTTCTTTGTGTGTGACCCAAAAGGAATTATATTATGTTGATAGTGAGTCAAAACATGACCTCACAAGACATAAGTGGTTTCTAGCAAACCATTATATCCACCCAATTAATATAACATCAAAGCTTGATTCCTCGATAGATCCAATGTCATAATCCCTTTGTCCACGATGTCCAATTGAACATGAGTTATGGTCTATGTCAACTCATTCCGTTCAATGCTTTCTCGATTTCGAATATGTTGATAATTCAAATGCATTTGATCTCTATCAAACCACTTGAGTGTGTCCGCATATTTCATCAAAATCATTCATCGAGGGGCCCAAGCAAACATCTCTCTTCACAAGAGGGACAAATCCCATCTTGACTTATCATTCTTCCCTACATGAATCCAATCGTGCTAACATAGCCCTTATTGCTATCCGATTAAAGATAGTGTTAGACTATATCAAACACGATCTTCATCATGTGGAAGACGATGATAATCTCAGGTACAAAGGATTCAATAACACGATTATCATGAGATTTAATCATGACAACAGACCATGTCATAAATCTCATAAGTAGGTCAAGTCCAGTACTTGTTCTCTAGCAAGTACACATAAGTGTAATGTCCATCTCCATACATATAATCATCTCTTTGATTATCCACTATCAACTTATACTAGTTGTTCACAACAATTAGGGACGTAGTTCAATATAATAAACATGCAAAACATATAATGAACAGAATAAACATGCTCTATAATAATGATAAAGATAATACATAACGGTTCAAGTCAAACATAACTATAGCCTAGGGCATTACACCAACAAACTCACAGGCAGATGCTCTAGTAAACCTGGGCTCAGCCTTCAAAAGTATTTCGCAGACAAGTATCCCAATTGTCCATGTCGACATCCCAGCATATGACCGTCTTGAGTTGTTCAGCATAGATGATGGCATCCTTCCCAGTTCAGAGGCGACATCTTGGACAGCTCCTCTTATCAAATATCTCCAAGATGACACAATTCCACCTGAGGAGAAGAATGCTCGAGCATTCAGGGTAAGATCATCAAAGTATTTCCTTATTGATAATGTCTTGTTTAGAAAATCTGCTGCAGGTCACTACTTAAGATGTCTGGAAGCAGACTTGGCACAAGAAGTTCTAAGAGAGCTTCATGAAGGTCAATGTGGCAATCACACCGAGGGCAAAATCCTGTATACCAAGGCTCTAAATATGGGCTATTTCTGGCCTACTATGCGAAGAGATGTTGTAGAGTATGCCAAGAAGTGTGATTCTTGTCAAAGGCATGGCGATATCCTACATCAACCAGCAGAATTGTTACATCCTATCCTGTCTCCATGGCTATTCATGATATGGGGAATGGATATTGTAGGGAAGTTGCCCAGGGCTCCAGGAGGAAAAGTGTTTCTACTTGCTATGACAAACTATTTTTCCAAATGGGTAGAAGCTGAGGCATATATGCAAGTCCGAGACAGAGAAGTAATCTCCTTTATGAAAAGAAACATATTTAGCAGATTCGGGATACCCTCAGAAATAATATGTGACAATGGGTCACAATTTATCAGCCTAAAAACGCAAGATTTCCTGACAAGATGGGGAGTCAAGATGGTGACATCTTCACAAGTTCACCCTCAGGGGAATGGACAAGCAGAGTCCAACAATAAGATTATCATAAACAACCTAAAGAAAAGATTGGACCAAAATAAAGGGAGATGGGCAGAAGAGTTGCCATTGGTTTTATGGGCTGATAGGACAACATCTAAGAATGCAACTGGTCTAACACCCTATTCTCTGGTATTTGGGACACATCAGTCATCCCCACAGAGGTTCTAGTGCTTACGGATAGGTATGGGTTGTTGACACCTGGGCATAATGGCGACATCTTAGCACATGATTTGGACACTGTCGACGAGCTAAGGGATATAGCCAAAATAAGAATGGCAGCATATCAGCAAAGAGTGGCAGAGTCCTACAATAAGAATGTGAGGGTCAGAAGGTTTCAAGTAGGCGACTTAGTCCTACGAAAGGCATTTCAAAATACAAAGGATCTTAATACGGGCAAGCTAGCCCCAAAGTGGGAAGGCCCCTATTTGATTGATGTAGAGGCCAGAAAGGGGGCATATCGATTGTCAACTTTGGATGGTCAGATGATCCCAAGAAGTTGGAATGCCATTCACCTCAAAAGGTACTACATTTAGACAATATCCTTCTCCTAATATTCTCACGAACCAGGTACGAACAGTTATTTTTTGTCTTTTCATTTCTTCTTGCTTTCCTTTATGATTATTTCAAAATAAACTGTCACTAACGCGACCTGCGGTGTTGACGCCCATCTCTAACATGTCTCTGTCTTGTAAGATGATGACATACCAGAATGGGGACATATTTAAATACTAGAAGCAAAGTGTCAATGAATTATCCTTCGATAGAGACTGGCCATCTTTTCTAAAGTAAAGATACACAATCCCTTCTAAGGTTTAAAGAGTTAATTACCTCTATCTAAGAATGTTAGGTTGCTACACCTTCGCCTGGAGCGCACGTTATCTCTTTAATTGAGGTGTGGGATGGGCCTATATGAGTAAAATTGTATAGCTTACCCATTCCCACTCAGTTAAATGATTGATCTTAAGTTATATGCAATTGGTTCTGGCATGTTCCTGTCATCCTAAAGTACCTACGGTTTTGTCATTTTCATGTCACCTGGAGACGTTGACATTTGATCATGTCAACATCTTTTGAAAATATCTTAGCAATTGATACCAAAGCACAACATGCATTAAAACTACTAGCAAGAGTTTTCTAAAAACTAAAATACTAAGTACCATTAAGTACTACCATAGTTTTCCCAAGTTCAGTTGGCCTGCGCCAACATACCAACATCATAAAACCAAAAGCAAAGTGTTGGACCAACCCAACACTTGAAATAAATTGTCTTCGGCCCTTATGGACCTGTTACAGACCAACAAAATGAAATTGTTTTTGGGACACCGCCCACGAATTCAACAAACAAAAAACAGTTTTAAAAACTTCTTCACTTGGCTACTGCCGTAGGTGTTTCTTGAGGAGTCCCTTCTTCAGCATCTGCCTCTTCTCCTACCATTGCCTCTTTGAGGATGGATGACACCTCACCTTCATCCATTGACTCACCTCTCAACTTCGCAAGATTGGCATACTCCTTGGTGATGTTTCAGTCTTGAGATTTCCCCGCTGAATGATCCTTCATCATTTGTATCTTAATCTGTACCATAGTCTTTGCAGCGGCAATCTTACAGGAGTTTCTTACCTCGTCAATTTCTTTAAGATGATCCTCCTCAATCTTAGCAAGATTATCCAACAACCCCTTCGATTCCTTCTCTTGCTCCTCAAATTTTCTTTCCCAAATGGCTGACTCTTTCTTGGCTAGGGCTACATCCGCTCTTGCCTTCTTCTTCTTCATATTTTCATTGATCTTAACCAAATCTTCCATCTTGGTTTCCAGATATCCCATTGCATGTAGAAAAAATGATAGTAAATTCCAACTAGTATATGATAAAGTTATGAAGTAATCAAAGGAAGATAGTGACATCTTACATTGGATACGTAGCCCACAGATTTTTTTCTTCACTTCTGCCGCAGTCAAACCATCAAACGTGTCCACTATTTCAATCACTTCATCTTGGGCAGCTTTCCTCTTCTTTACCCTTGATCCAATTCCCGCACTCTCTGCCTTTACAACAACCTTCTTTGGAGCAACTAGAGGTCTTGTCTCCATCTTAAGAGGTGAACCTCCAATCAGAGCATTGAGATCGTCCAGGTCAAAATCCGAACCTGAAGAAACTGGTTTGGAAACTGAACAAGAGAGACAGAATATTCAGAAAAAAGTATGCACGGACCAAAAATAGAGCAAAGCATATCTACATGTTGACATATTGACAGATGGTGACGCCTTATCCTCTTCCTGAACAGCAAAAGGTGTTTCAACGAAGCCTCTATGAGACCTTTTATCTGGGGACAGCTTAAAAAATTCCTCAATCTTTGCCAAGGTATCTCCCGCTGGTGGAAAGAGTTCTCCCCAATCAATATCTGCAAGAAAGTAGAAAAAATTACGAATTCAGTCTAACTCAGAAAAGAAGAAATCACAAGTCATAAATCAAAGATACCTCCCCTATTCCATCTTCTAGGTATCTCATCTCCTCCTCCAATTGATTCTCTTTCAACAAAGAAAAATCTACCCTTCCATCCTCTGTCATTCGAAGATGTCGTCGTCATTAAAGGAGCTCTGCCTGACCTTTTCTTAAAGAGATACCGTTTTGACCCAAATGCCTGGAAATCGTAGGAATAGGCAATTTCACTAAGACCCAAGTCTAGCCCATTCTCTCGATTTACTTTCAACACAAAGGCAAAAATTCTCCATGCCATTGGCATCAACTGAACGTAAGCCAACGTAGTCTTTCGAAAGAACTCAGAAATTAGCGAAGGAAAAGGGAAGCTAAACCCTAACAGAAAGGGGTATTCTAAGAAGCAAACCCAGTTAGGAGAATAGTGGTCAGACCTTAAACTCACAAGGAAAGGATGAAAAACAGCACCTGTTGGAAAGCAATGGTAATGTTTTAGGGATTCAATGTGGGTATCATTGAAAACGCAGATTTCCTCATCTGGCTTTGAAAGAAGATTTTCGGACTCAAAATCGCTTATGGCGACATCTAAGGATTCTCTAGGCGTAGCCGTACCTTTGGATTTTGAGGTGCTCCATCTCGTCTTCCCCATTGTTACAGATTAAAGAAACCGCGAAATATGAAGAAAAGAGAAGAAAGAAAATATTTACCTTCAAAGAGGCGTCGTATTGAAGAACAGTAAAAATCCCTAGAGATTTGAGTGATGAGACGGTTATTTAAGGCAAAGAAACCCTCTCACCACTAAAACTCTTTTCAAAGCAAAACTCCTTTCAACCGCCTCCAACCGCATTAAAGCAGTTGTCACATCGTGACGATTTCTTTTTTGAAAAAATATTTACCTCTTTGTATTCCGTAAAGGGATAAATATTTTTTAGGGACAAATTGTTATGGGAATTTTCACCATGATGACATCTTTAGACGTCTCTGCATGTTGACATCTTAAACCAGTGTAAGTATGACATAATATTTACTATTTATACTTAATTATTTATATGTATATTTGCAGTGAAAGTTAGGAGATAATCCTGGAGGCGTTATAATCAGCACGTAAGCCTCTTCCATCAACGCCAAGGAGACCAAGTCAAGGGGCGTTGAGAGGATAAGAAGACATGCCGAGATTATAGGAAGATTTGTTATTATCTTGTTAGTCTTTATTATTAAAAGGGGACATGGAGACTCACACACACACACGCTCTTTCACTCATTTACACTCACGGCAATTCTAATCTCTCCATCGTCTTCCAGTTTGTAATCTTAATATTCATAGTGGAACTTTTAAGGTTGGAGATCTAACTCCCGGAATTTTTTCCGAATAGGTTGTCATCTCTAAGGTTTTCCTCGTTAACAAAATCCTTGTGTCCATTCTCATTTATACGCAATTGCTTACTCCATTTAGTCATAAGTTCAAAGTCCCCTCCTTATTATTTAATCCATACACTTTCATAGTCAAGATTCTACACCATTGTTTTTTCTACCAAAACAATATTTATGATAGGATTTTTTATAAACTCTTTGAAAATACACTAAACGATAAAAGTAAAACATCTTTTTTTGAAAAAAAAGTACAATGGTATTCAAATAATATTTTCTTTTTAATTAGCTATTTGGAACCTTCTAATAGATACTCCTATTATAATTCATCCTCTCAACTTTCAAGATTTAGAAATAACCGTCGAGTCACGGTTTGAAGTAAAGACAGTTCGAAACTGGACTGCTGATTTCCGGTTCATGGTTTCGGTTCCCGATTTGCCGGTTCTGTTCGTTTTGCCGATTTTAGATGGGTTTTTTTATAAACTGATTTTTCTTATGAATATTTTGAAGGTAATTTTTTGTACTCACAATTTTCAAATAATTGAGAGGTAGTAAGTAAAACTTGAGATTCGAGACAAAAATATTTTGATAAAAAAAGGGTACCTTTTTAATTTTATTAATATTAAATAAATTTATATGGAGGCTAAAGGGGATAACCAACCTTACCTTTTTATAATTAAGGTGAGGCGCATTTAGGAGTCTTTACTTAGAAATTAAATTCACAATCCAACTTTGTCGGGATGAAGTTTATTCAAGTGATTGACCAACTTTCCATATTTGTCACCTTTTACAAAATAGTATTTTTTTTTTTTCCGGACAATAAATGCACGAAACAATGAAGTTCACCTTGCTATCGGCAATCGGCTCCTTTACGAAATGGACCGTCATTATGTCGATAGAAGTTTCTCCCCTGTCATGTGCACAGCCTCCATCTTGATTGACATCCATTGTGATTGAAAGATAGTTTGAGACTTTGACAAAGAGAGAGAGAGAAGAGAATAGAAAGGAGATATAAAGTGCTAATAATATTATAATGGTAGGGAAAAAATTGGGAGATCGGGGGATCTATTTATATTTTCAACTGGGGCAAAAAAAAATTTAGATTTTGCCTTTTTTTTTTGTTTGCTCCCAATGGCACAAACATATGTTACACACTGTCTGACTGTTACACAGACTCTTCACATATACAGATTTGAGCTACTTATTTCATTATCCAGGGAATTATATTATGACCGCCGATTTGACCGCCGATTACTACTCTCGTACCGGATTCGAACCTTGAACCATCGATCCACGGTTTAACCGGTTTGACGGTTTCAACGATTTGGTCAACGGTATTAAACTGCCGATCCGGCGGTCTAAACCGGACCGTATGAAGAGTCTACATGCATAATCACAAGACACACACACATATATGCTCCATCCGTCCCACAAATTTTGGTAGGTGTTATAGATAAGTCTCACTTTCATAATAAAAGTAAATTTTGTATTACTATTATATACCACTTGTCATACTTACGCAATTAAATTGTGGATTCCAGTTCCAAACTCACTTACTTATCATGATCACAACATATTTCACTCACAATCCTTTTCAATATACTCCATATGTCCCACTATAAACTTTTCTCGTATGGCGTCTCACTATATACAACACACTTTCTAAAATTGAAATATTTTATTACTTTTATAATAATGGAACCCACATATCATACTCGCAACAACAATTCAATTATTATTCTCTATCTCACTTTCTTTCTCCTACCTCATTTTTCACTCGCAACATCTACTCCACTAATATATTTCCTTAATTTTCGTGCAAATATTAAGTGTATATTTTGTAATGAGACGGAGGGAGTATATAATATCTCCTTAGTTTTTGTGCCCAATAATAGATATTCACAAACATTAATCTGGGACAGGTAAAGTATATATTAAGCTATAATTAAGCATAATCAGAAATACATATATATAGAATAGTGTTAAAATGAGAACCTATTTAAAATCAGAACCATGAGAACCAACCACAACCATTGATCAAAATACACATATATTCAGTAACTAATTAGTTGTACTTAAATAAAAAAAATGGTGTCTTTTTTGAAGTTTTTCTAAAAGTTGGGAGGTAGAATATCATTTGACCATCACTTTCCAAAATCAGTCACGTAATCATTTAAATTTTTCTCAAATTTTAAAATTAAATATCTCAAAATCTATAAATCGAAAAATATATCTGATGTAACGACCCCAACCCTAGGCATTTATTTTTAATATTATATTAGATGCTTTTAATATTTATATTTATTTTATGTGTTCCTTTATATCTTTAAATTCTTATATTAGGATAAAATGATAAGGAAATAAATAATGTTCTAGAGAAAAATAATAATTAGAAATAAATAAAGTAATAGATTGGTGTGGTAATAAAATGGACAAATAAAATGTTGTGGGTTGGGAAGATATTTTAATTTGATGAAAGGATAGTTGTAGGGGATTTTTGAGTAGGGGACAAAATCCCCCAAAACCCTCCCTCTAGTAGCCGGCCCCCCCCTTCCCCCTTTACCATCCATTTACCCCATCTCCCTCCTTCATCCTTCTCATTTTCTACTCCTTCACTTTCTCTCTCAAATCCATGGAAGCTCCCTTTGAAGTCTTGGAGCTAGCTCATCTTCCAACCATTTTCAAGTCTAAAAGCAATTTTGAAGTTGGATCATCAAGAGGATCAAATCAAGCTTAGAAGATCATCTTTTCATTCTAAAAATCTAAAGTGAGTTATTATGACTTTCCTTCCTCTATATGCTCATGAATTAATTGATGTTGTTATTATTGATATAATGGTTATTTGGGGCCTTAGAAACCTT
Organism: Adenophora triphylla var. japonica; assembly: GCA_022495995.1. Lineage (NCBI taxonomy): Eukaryota > Viridiplantae > Streptophyta > Magnoliopsida > Asterales > Campanulaceae > Adenophora > Adenophora triphylla. Next base: position 63,126 of record JAFEMH010005207.1, on the reverse strand, counting down.
CTTGGAGTTGAGGAATTAGTTAATATTATGGAACATTGTTGTTGTTCATAAGAAATGATTAAAAGTGTAATAAAATTGGTTGAGTTGTATTAAGATGGTTAATCATGAAATATGGAAGTAAAAATGGGTTGGAAATCAAGTGGTAAATGATTTGGGTTTAGGTTATCTTGGGATTTAAATAAATTAATATAATGTGTATGAAGTTAGGAAGTCCTTCTAAGTTCACAAACAAGGGAAAATCAGTTTGGGACAATTTTGGTTAGGGTTACTAAAGGATTTTATTACGCTCAATTCGAGTTCGGGGCACGAGTCGGTGCCACGTGGCACGAGTCGTGCCTTGGATGGGGACGAGTCGTGACAAGGATTAAAGGGAAGTCGTGCCTAGTGGGGACGCCTTTGTTTAAGGGAAGGCCAAAGGGGCACGAGTCGTGCCCTGGGGCACGAGTCGTGCCCTGGCCTGGTAACATTGGGTCAACTTTGAAGCTGTTTAAACCTAATCGAACTAGAACCAAAATGAAACCTCTTTAACCTAGATTAAAGTAGAATACTTTGGCTACTCAATGACATCTTAAGTGATCAAAATGGAATTGTGGAAGTAGTTTAAATATTGCCCCGAAATGGTTGATAGGCTTGATTTGTGACTTCACCAAAATAGTTCCAATTTGGGAAATAGAACTTGAACTTTAATAGATGTTATTCGAGGTCGTATAATGACTATGTAAGAGTGGTTTATGATATATAGTAGCCTCCCTCCCTATCTTTAGTGAATAGTTGCAATGGTGTAGAAGCCATAGGTTTCACTATTGAGCCAATTGGTAATGGGTAGGTATCACTTGTGGCATTGTGTCCAAGTTATGGAATTATTGATATTATGGTTATCTTAATATCCTAAAGTATGGACTATTTGGTAAGTTGTTATGTGGTATCCCATTGTGTGGATTATGTGTTATATGGTGGTGTGACATCCCAATTGTGGATTATGTGGCATGTTGATTATATATTGTTATCCCAATATGTGGATATGTTTATTATGTGGTTGTATGGTTATCCCAATCGTGGATTTATTTGTTATCATTCATATTTATTGATGATACTATGCATAGTGTATTACTTAAATGTTGCATTATGGTATTGATTGGCATGAGTATACATTACCATGTTATTATATGATTATCCCATTTAGTGGATTATAATTCAAGTATCTATTATGTGCTTGAATGTGTATATGTTCGGGTGGGTATGATGGAAGTCAATCAATTATTGATTTGTTCAATAAGTGATTGAAGGTTCATCATATCGGTGACCCTTCCCCACTCTGTGTGGCGCGGGGTGGGGGCAGCCTATGACCGAGTGATAAGTAGCCTTTACATGCTGCTGCGATTAGGAGAAACCGGGGAATGCTCTGTATGAAGCCAACGGCGGCTCTGCCGATGGCGATGATAGTATATGATACTCTAAATATAGGGGTCATATATGTATCTGTTTTTCTTATATGGATCTACGGGGTATGAGACCTATAAGCGGTGAATGTGCGTAGGGCGGTTCACCAAAGAGTGGAGTTTTACTCCCACGTTGTACGACTTATTGTTCGGACGGGAAAAGGTAAAATGAGGTAACGTAAGGTGTTTACCGCTTTCATAATGTGTTAAGTCTTTGCCATGCTACGTGTTGCATCTTGTATGGCATCTTCTTTGCATATCATAATAGCTTCATTGAGATTTATTCTCACCCCTCTCCCTTTCTTGTTTTAGATTAGAGACGAGGTGACCCGAACCCAGTGAGGCCGGGGATTTCATTGTGGACTTTGCTCTTGGGGTTTGACAAGTTAAGTATAGGAGTGGGTTGTTAGGAAGTATTTGTTAAGTATTCCTCTTTTATATTTTGTATGGAAAACCCTTTTGTTAAACAGAGATGTTAATTAAGGTTTCCAATGTATTTGATCGGAGATATCGGTTTATTAAAGTTATGGTTGGATTTCCTCTAAGTAGAGATATTACTAATTGATTTTTAAAATTGTAAGTTTGAAAGGTGGTTTTCTTTTAAAGGCAAATAAATGTTTTAAAAATTGAGATGGTTTTTTTCTTAGATTGAGCTCCCTTAGCTCGGGACACGTGTTAGGTCCCGGGTTGGGGTGCTCACGGTTAATATCAAAGCTTAGTTTAGAGGTCAAGGGTAGATGTCTAAACTAAGGGGAATGTGTGGAAATTGACGTCGAGTGTTTTATGCGGAGTTCGTTCTAATGGTGGAAAGCAAGGATGATCGGCGGAAGGTTCTAGAAATTGAAGGAGATATGGATATAGGTGAAATTCGGAATGAAGGGATGATGAAATTATTCGGGGAAGTTTGTACGGGATATGGAGACTAGAGGATCGGTTCCGAATCAACATGAAGGATGTCAAAGTGATGGATTGGAAAGATTTGTGAAGATGAACCCCGAGCTTTGACGGAGGTCCGAACCCGTTAAAGGCGAGAAAAATGGTTAGCGAGAAATGAATAGGATTTTTGAGGTTATAGGAAGTCCCAACAAGGAGAAAGTTAGGTATGCTTTGTGTTTAAATGTGAAGGTTTAGGCGATCGGTGGTGGCAAATATTGAAGGGAAGTTGGGAGCGGGATCATACGCCCCGGACTTGGGATAATTTCACCAAACATTTCGAGGATTATTTCGTTTCGATGGTTACAAGGGACAAGAAGGAGATCGAATTCTTAGGACTAGAACAAGGGATCATGACGGTGAATCGGTATGTAATCGGGTTTGAGGAATTAGCTAGAAGTTGCCCTCATTTGGTATCGTATGAAGCGAAAAAGAGTTCATAGGTTTATAAAAGGTTTGAGGAGCGAGTTTAGGAAGAAATTTGGGATTGATAGCTTCACCAATTATCGGACGACCTTAGAGAGAGCTTATAAGATCGAGAAAAATATTGAGGAAAATAGTGGGAAATTGGAAGGTGAGATTGGAGATCGGCGAGGGCTTTAACTTCGGGAAGGATGAGAGAGAAACTTGTGGTAGCTTCTTCGTCTAGGCCGGTACCCAAACGGTATGGGATGATGTGTAAATATTGCAAGAAGATGGGTCACCTTTGGCGAAGACGGGTGTTGGAGTAAGCAAGGGAAATGTTTGAATTGTGGAGGAGCGGGGCACTACAAGAAAAATTGTCTGCATTTCGTCGGGAGGTTAGCTTCGGGTGCCGGTCCAAAGGGTCAAAGAGGTGGTATCAAAAGAGATAACAAAGGGGAACCGAAAGAGAGGTCTGTGGTCGAGTGTGCGTTTCGGGTTCGGGAGAGATAGATCCCTCGGGAGGTCACTAGAGGTATATTTCTGTCTCAAAGGTTAGGGGTCATGTTTTATAGATCTGTTGCATATCATTTATATTTGGCATCACATTTTGCTTATATGTGACATACATTGTTGAAAATTTGTTTTATTGTTAGAGGATTACGCTCTTATGAGAGAATACCTCGAACCTTCTTTGGTTTACCACGATGGTGATGTGGTTATGGTGAGCATGTATTGCCGGTTGAATTAGTATAATTATCAATTTATGATTTTGAGATATACTTGACCTGGAGGGTTAAGTAGTTGTTGTATAATGCTAGACTATCCTAATAGGTGAGTCTCCTTTTTCCATGCCTACATTGCTTCTATTGGTAATTGTTATAGGTGAACCTTAAATGTGAAATTACGGTTACATGTGGGTATATAAAGTGAAAGTTTTGAATTAAGATGTGAAGAGTAATTGGTATATGCTAGACTGCATAGGGAGTCTTTTCCAAAATTTTATGTGCTAACGTGAGTAATTGGTAAATGTGCTCCCGTCGGTATATTTCGTGTGTTGGTTCTGAGTAGGATAAACGGAATTGTAATTCTTATTTTGATGGCTTTAGGGTAATTAGAATTGATGATCTCTTTGTTAATTAAGGTTCCGGGAAGATCGTAAAAATAATTTGAGAATTGGGTTAATTATTCCTTGTGAAGAATCCTTGTATGCAAAGTTTAGCTAGTATGAGTTAGCTCGAGAGGATTACAAATTTTGGGTTCTATAGTCTTAAACTCGGGTGTTGCCAAGGATCTTGTGAGGTTGAGTCCGTGATCTTTGAGTTAGCAAGTACTACCTAAGAAATTTAATGAACCCTTAAGAATTGTAAAGTCATTACTTTGGTTGAATCTAAAGGGCGTATAAATGGTGTAGGTTGTGATGAGGATGAATCATATTGTTAGTGATGGAAAATAGGTTGACTCTTACCTTACCTAGTGGACGTGAGAATCTTGTGAAATTTTAAGTGTATATTTAAAGGAAGATCAGGGTGTAGTGTTATGCGAAATGGGAAAGTGATAATGTGTGCTTTGGGGAATTTAACTTAGATAAGTGGGATTTTCTTATCCTCTACTCGGGAGTAGCTACACTTGTGTTGCGTCATTTAAATAGGAACCTTATCTTTTGAAGTTTCCTTTGAGAGTTGTTACCGATCCTAAGAGTTGGAGGATTTAGTTAGTCGAAAGGAAGAGATTTGAAGACTACCCAAATTCTGGAAGAATAGGTTGTGTTGTGTGACGGATTTTCCTTCGACTTGAGAAGTTTAATTAACCTTAGCGGGTTTGCGTATTATGACGATTATCATTCTAGCATTAAGATAAAACCGTATGAGACGTTGTTAGGAAAGAAAATATCGATCTCTAATTTGTTGGGATGAAATTGGGAAGCAAGGTCTAAGGTAATTTAGCGCGAAGTTTGTTAATCCATTTGAAGTTTTAGGAAATGTTGGTGAGTCGACTTATAGACCGATTTGGGGCAGCTTATAGAGTATTTGAAGTTTAAATGTGATATCGTAATGTATTGGGAGACATAAGATGTAATACTTTTTATTTTAATATACTTTCTTTGAGGTCGTGAAAATTCGGATTAGTGGTGATGGCATGATATTCTCGGAATATTAAGTTGTAATATCATATTATTAATGAAAGTAGAATCTTGGAAGGAATCATAGCATTGATAAGACTAATTGAGAATTGAAGTCTTAGAGTATTCGAGTTGTGAAAGTGTATAGTGGAATCATGCAATTGAGAAATCTAATTGAAAATGTTAAGTTGGAATGTGTGAAAGGTAACCTTTGCTATCTGATCCTTAGGGTAAGCGACAGTCAAATTCGGGACGAATTTTCTTTAAGGGGGAGTGAGTGTAACGACCCCAACCCTAGGCATTTATTTTTAATATTATATTAGATGCTTTTAATATTTATATTTATTTTATGTGTTCCTTTATATCTTTAAATTCTTATATTAGGATAAAATGATAAGGAAATAAATAATGTTCTAGAGAAAAATAATAATTAGAAATAAATAAAGTAATAGATTGGTGTGGTAATAAAATGGACAAATAAAATGTTGTGGGTTGGGAAGATATTTTAATTTGATGAAAGGATAGTTGTAGGGGATTTTTGAGTAGGGGACAAAATCCCCCAAAACCCTCCCTCTAGTAGCCGCCCCCCCCCCCTTCCCCCTTTACCATCCATTTACCCCATCTCCCTCCTTCATCCTTCTCATTTTCTACTCCTTCACTTTCTCTCTCAAATCCATGGAAGCTCCCTTTGAAGTCTTGGAGCTAGCTCATCTTCCAACCATTTTCAAGTCTAAAAGCAATTTTGAAGTTGGATCATCAAGAGGATCAAATCAAGCTTAGAAGATCATCTTTTCATTCTAAAAATCTAAAGTGAGTTATTATGACTTTCCTTCCTCTATATGCTCATGAATTAATTGATGTTGTTATTATTGATATAATGGTTATTTGGGGCCTTAGAAACCTTCTTGGAGTTGAGGAATTAGTTAATATTATGGAACATTGTTGTTGTTCATAAGAAATGATTAAAAGTGTAATAAAATTGGTTGAGTTGTATTAAGATGGTTAATCATGAAATATGGAAGTAAAAATGGGTTGGAAATCAAGTGGTAAATGATTTGGGTTTAGGTTATCTTGGGATTTAAATAAATTAATATAATGTGTATGAAGTTAGGAAGTCCTTCTAAGTTCACAAACAAGGGAAAATCAGTTTGGGACAATTTTGGTTAGGGTTACTAAAGGATTTTATTCTGTTCTGAATTCTGGGTTCAGGGCACGAGTCGTGCCCTGTGGCACGAGTCGTGCCTTGGATGGGGACGAGTCGTGACAAGGATTAAAGGGAAGTCGTGCCTAGTGGGGACGCCTGTTTCTGGGGAAGGCCAAAGGGGCACGAGTCGTGCCCTGGGGCACGAGTCGTGCCCTGGCCTGGTGACATTGGGTCAACTTTGAAGCTGTTTAAACCTAATCGAACTAGAACCAAAATGAAATCTCTTTAACCTAGATTAAAGTAGAATACTTTGGCTACTCAATGACATCTTAAGTGATCAAAATGGAATTGTGGAAGTAGTTTAAATATTGCCCCGAAAATGGTTGATAGGTTTGATTTGTGACTTCACCAAAATAGTTCCAATTTGGGAAATAGAACTTGAACTTTAATAAATGTTATTCGAGGTCGTATAATGACTATGTAAGAGTGGTTTATGATATATAGTAGCCTCCCTCCCTATCTTTAGTGAATAGTTGCAATGGTGTAGAAGCCATAGGTTTCACTATTGAGCCAATTGGTAATGGGTAGGTATCACTTGTGGCATTGTGTCCAAGTTATGGAATTATTGATATTATGGTTATCTTAATATCCTAAAGTATGGACTATTTGGTAAGTTGTTATGTGGTATCCCATTGTGTGGATTATGTGTTATATGGTGGTGTGACATCCCAATTGTGGATTATGTGGCATGTTGATTATATTGTTATCCCAATATGTGGATATGTTTATTATGTGGTTGTATGGTTATCCCAATCGTGGATTTATTTGTTATCATTCATATTTATTGATGATACTATGCATAGTGTATTACTTAAATGTTGCATTATGGTATTGATTGGCATGAGTATACATTACCATGTTATTATATGATTATCCCATTTAGTGGATTATAATTCAAGTATCTATTATGTGCTTGAATGTGTATATGTTCGGTGGGTATGATGGAAGTCAATCAATTATTGATTTGTTCAATAAGTGATTGAAGGTTCATCATATCGGTGACCCTTCCCCACTCTGTGGCCACAGGGTGGGGGCTGTGCAGCTACTGTACTGAGTGATAAGTAGCCTTTACATACTGCTGCGATTAGGAGAAACCGGGGGAATGCTCTGTATGAAGCCAACGGCTCTCTGCAGTGGCGATGATAGTATATGATACTCTAAATATAGGGGTCATATATGTATCCTGTTTTTCTTATATGGATCTCTGGGGTATGAGACCTATAAGCGGTGAATGTGCATGGGGGCAGTTCACCAAAGAGTGGAGTTTTACTCCCACGTTGTACGACTTATTGTTCAGACGGGAAAAGGTAAAATGAGGTAACGTAAGGTGTTTACCGCTTTCATAATGTGTTAAGTGCTGCCATGCTACGTGTTGCATCTTGTATGGCATCTTGCTGCATATCATAATAGCTCATTGAGATTTATTCTCACCCCTCTCCCTTTACTGTTTTAGATTCCGAGACAGGTGACCCGAACCCGTGAGGCCGGGGATTTCATTGTGGACTTTGCTCTTGGGGTTTGACAAGTTAAGTATAGGAGTGGGTTGTTAGGAGTATTTGTTAAGTATTCCTCTTTTATATTTTGTATGGAAAACCCTTTTGTTAAACAGATGTTAATTAAGGTTTCCAATGTATTTGATCAGATATCGGTTTATTAAAGTTATGGTTGGATTTCCTCTAAGTAGAGATATTACTAATTGATTTTTAAAATTGTAAGTTTGAAAGGTGGTTTTCTTTTAAAGGCAAATAAATGTTTTGAAAAATTGAGATGGTTTTTTTTCTTAGATTGAGCTCCCTTAGCTCGGGATACGTGTTAGGTCCCGGGTTGGGGTGCTCACATCTGAGAACACTATTTTTCTCGTATCGACGAGACGAATCAAAGTGCATCCCTGAAGATAGGGTTTTGAAAAAAAAAATGTTAAAGAACAATGAAATTATCAAAATACACTTGAATTTAATAGCTAATTACCTACTGAATCCAAGTGTAATTTTCAAAATACACATGAATTCAGTAGCTAACTAGCTACTTAATGCATATGCAGTGACCAAAATATACATGAATTCAGTAGTTAATTAGATACTTAATCCAATTGTAATGTTCAAAATACATGTGGATTCAGTAGCTAACTAGCTACTGAATCTAAGTAAAATGTTTAAAAATACACATGGATTCTGTAGCTAACTAGCGACTGAATCTATGTGCAATGATAAAAATACACATAGATTCAGTAGCTAACTAGCTACTTAATCCATGCTCAATGTTCAAAATACACATGAATTCATTAGCTAATTAGTTACCGAATGCGATGTTCAAAATACAAATGGATTAAGTAGCTAATTAGCTAATGAATCCAAGTGCAATATTTAAAAATACATATGGATTCACTAGCTAACTAGCTACTAAATCTAAGTACAATGTTCAAAAAAACACATGGATTCAGTGTCTAATAAGCTACTGAATTCATGCCCAATGTTCAAACTATACATGAATTCAATAGCTAACTAGCTATCGAATCCATGTGTAATGTTCAAAATACACATGTATTCATTAGCTAAGTAGCTAATGAGTCCATGTGCAGTGATAAAATTACACATGGATTCAATAGCTAAATAGCTACTGAATCCAATTGTAATGTTCAAAATACACATGAATTCAGTAGCTAACTAGCTACTAAATTCAAGTAAAATGTTCAAAAATATAAATAAATTCAGTAGCTAACTAGCTACTCAATGTATGTGCAATGTTCAAAATACACATGAATTCAGTAGCTAACTAGCCACTGAATTCATATGCAATGTTAAAACTACAAATAGATTCAGTAGCTAACTAGCTACTAAATTTATGTGCAATGTTCAAAATACACATGTATTCAGTAGCTAGTTATTGAATGCAATGTTCAAAATACATATGGATTCAATAGCTAATTAGCTAATGAATCCAAGTGCAATGTCCAAAATACATATTGATTCAGTAGCTAACTAGCTACTGAATTCAAGTACAATGTTCAAAAATACATATGGATTCAGTAGCTAACTAGCTACTAAATCCATAAGCAATGTTCACAATATATATGAATTCAGTATAAATAGCTACTTAATACATGTGTAATGTTCAAAATACTCATGGATTAAATAGCTAAGTAGCTATCGAATCCAACTAAATCCATAAGCAATGTTCACAATATATATGAATTCAGTAGAAAACTAGCTACTTAATACATGTGTAATGTTCAAAATACTCATGGATTAAATAGCTAAGTAGCTATCGAATCCATCTATAATGTTACACGTAACTAAGTAGCTACTGAATTCAAGTGAAATGTTCAAAAATACATATGGATTCAGTAGCTAAGTAGCTACTAAATTTATGTGTATTTTGAACATTGTACATTGATTCAGTAGCTAGTTAGCTAATAAATTCATATGTATTTTTGAACATTTCACTTGAATTCAGGATCTAGTTAGCTACTGAATCCATATATATTTTGAATATTGCATTCAGTAGCTAGTTAGCTACTGAATCTATGTATATTTTGAATATTGCACATGAATTCAATAGCTAGTTAGCTATTGAATCCATATGTATTTTGAATACTACACATGAATTTAGTAGCTAATTAACTACTGAATATATATGTATTTTGAACATCGCACTTGGATTCATTAGATAATTAGCTACTGAATCCATTTGTAATTTGAACATTGCACATGAATTCGGTAGTTATTTAGCTAGTGAATTCATGTATATTTTGAACACTGCAAATAGATTCGATAGTTATTTAGCTACTAAATCAATGTGTATTTTTTATGAATTCAAGTACAATGTTCAAAATACACATGGATTCAGTAGCTACTTAGCTTATGAATTCAAGTGTATTTTGAGAATTTTATTGTTATTCAACATTTTATTTCAAAACCCTATCTCTAGGGATGTAGTTTGATTCGACTCGTTGTGACGAGAAAAACAGTGTTTTCAGATTTTTTTTTCGACTTATAGATTTTGAAATATTCAATTTTGAAACTTTAGAAAATTTTGGATGATTACGTGGCAGGATTTGAAAAGTGACGGTCAAATGACATTTTACCTCTCGACTTTTACAAAAACTACTAAAATGCTATTTTTTTATAAAATGACATATAATCAAAACATCAATTTATTTTAATCCAATAATTGTGGTTGCTTCTCATAATTCTTATTTTAAATAAATTCTCATTTGAGCACCCGGCTATATATATATATATATATATATATATATATATAAATATATACTCCCTCCGTCCATTTACATGGTTCACACTTTCTATTTTGGGCATCCATTTACATGGTTCACACTTTGTTTCTTTCCTAAAATGAAAACTTTATATTATTAAAATATTAACCCTACCCCACTATAATTTACTATTCTCTCCACTCATTCTCTCTCCTACATTATTTTAATACTCACAACACCATTATAATTTACTATTCCCTCCACTCATTCTCTCTCCTATTTTACTTTCACACTCACAACACTTTCAATATAATAATCCCTCCTTAATAAACGTGTAAACAATAACCGTGAACCTACTAAATGGACGGAGGGAGTATATATATATATATATATATATATATATATATATATATATATATATATATATATATATATATATATATATATATATATATATATATATATATATATCCTCCGTCTAACTATAGAATACACACTTACTATTTGTACGAAAATTAAGGAAAAATGTTAGTGGAGTATGTGTTATGAGTACGAAAAATGAGGTAGCAGAGAGAAAATGGGGTAGAGAATAATAATTGAATTGTTGTTGTGAGTATGACATGTGGGTCCCATTAATATAAAGGTAATAAAACATTTCAATTTTAGAAAGATTTAGGAAGTGTGTAGTTTGTAGTGAAACGGCATACTAGGAAAGCGTATAGTTTATAGTGGGACGGAGAGAGTATATATATATACACTGTATATACTACAGAATACACACTTACTATTTGTACGAAAATTAAGAAAAAATGTTAGTGGAGTATGTGTTATGAGTACGAAAAATGAGGTAGCAGAGAAAATGGGGTGGAGAATAATAATTGAATTGTTGTTGTGAGTATGGCATGTGGGTCCCATTAATATAAAGGTAATAAAATATTTCAATTTTAGAAAGATTTAGGAAGTGTGTAGTTTGTAGTGGAACGGCATACTAGGAAAGCGTATAGTTTATAGTGGGACGGAGAAAGTTTATATATATATATATATATATATATATATATATATATATATATATATATATATATATATATATATATATATATATATATATATATATATATATATATATATATATATACACATATATATATATATATTACAATATGGAATGGGAGTAACCGCCGAGACAAAGAGCGGCCATGATTGAATCTCACAAATTAATCTGACGGTCTAAATTAACCCTTCTTTTCCACTTTCCACACTCACAAAAAACTGTCAAGCAAAAACTGTTTAGAACTGCTAATGGAAAACTGCTGGCCAATGTATGAATTTGTTTTTTTGAGCTGCCTCTTTTGCAATGTATTACAACCATTAAATATTAAAAGGAGATGACAATCTCAGATCTCAGTGAGAAAACTTCCCACTCCCTGCCATTACACACAGTCACACGGCCCTTTCTTTTCATCTAAACCAGCATTTAACCCTTTCTACACCGTACTTTCAGGTAATTGTTCTTTAATTTTTCCTTTACCTCTCATTTACATAGGTATTATTAAAAAATTGATATTAGTTCTTATTGTGCAGGTTTTCTGTGGTTTTAATAAGAACCATTTTGTAAAGAAAAGAGAATTTATGTTTGGATTTTTTTTCTTGAAATTAATTTAATGAATTAGGAGTTTATATTTGTAGTCGTAGGGTCGGATGTTGGAAGGTAAAATTGGTGAAGGGAACAACCACGGTGGCAGCAACACCAGTCCAACCTAATTGGTAGGATTGGTGATGGAATACGAATTGGTATTCTTAGCCAAGTAAGTCTAACCGGAGCAAGTCCATCGCAATCAATAAGTTCAAGCAGTCCAAGAACGGCGATGACAACTCCTCAACTGCTCTCCGCGAAATCATGGTCAATTTCTCAATTTCCATGCCAAATTTTGTTTGATAGTTTTGTATTTTACTATCTGATGAATTCTTTCAATTCGTTTTCACCACTTTCAAAATTATAGACTAGGCTAAGAATGTTCTTTTAAACTAACAAATGCGATGACATAAATGTTTTGAAAGAATCGTTTTTTGATGGTCTATCCGATTAAATTTCAGTGGTGCAGATCGGTGGTGGTGGGGTGGATAAAGAGGCAGGGGTTGTCATGAGAAGGAGGACAAGAAAAGGAAGAATATAAAGAAGATCGATAACTTCTATTTCTGCTATAGAATGATATTTTTTTTTTGTTGGTTGGGGGTGTGTGGAGAGAGAAACGAAGATAGGGGCAAAATTTCATGGTACCCTTGATGTGAGAAACAGGTGGCTCACGCCTAATTCCTCTCTTCAACCATTCGATCCCTTATTCTTCTCTTTCTCTTTTCAATCGCTCTATCACTGATTAAGGATATATATTGCTTAATTTGAATGTATGTCAACGTTTTAGTTCATAACAACTTTTTCAATAGTAGCTGCAAAGATTATCGTCTTTGTTCATATTTCGAAATTTCAAACCCGACATTCATTCGGGAGGTTAGTGTAAATATATCAGTTGAATTGTTAGATATAGATATAGAGTAAGAGGGACAGGGATAAATGTGTGTATTTGTATCAGTAGAATCATCCCTATTTGTATGAGAGCTCAAGTTGTGTTGTCTTCTCTTCTTGAAAGAATATCTGGACCGACTTTTGTTGTTTTTTAGGCAGGTATAAAGCTCAAGTTGAGTTGTAGATTAAATGATAAGAATATGGATATCATCGAATTCTCTTGGGGTCATTGTTCGGCCCCCTTGAAAGAAAGTTTAATTTGGAGAACTCATTTGGGTTCTGAAAATGTACTAGACTGATTTCTTTAGGAGTATTTTATAGACAAACAAATTATGTCAAGAAAAGTGACTGATTGAACCGAATAGAATTGAAATGGTCTGTTTATGGAAAAGAAACTTTGATTTATTGTTTGTTTTATTTGATTTCATATTTTATGGTTGACATATATAATAGTTTGTCATTTTCATTTCCAGTAAACTGAATAGATGGAGATTGAATCTAAAAAATTGATACGGTCTCGATTAACCAAAATCTTCCAGCTTCCCACTTCCGATTTTATAACTCCCACCTTCTCTGTCTTTTGACTTCCCCCCCCCCCACACACTTTTTTATTTACAACATGATTTTTTATTAATTTGTTTTTAATTATTATTTACTTATCGATCTCATAACCATCAATAGCAATAGATTTTGGATTTTATTTTTTATTATTTATCGTTCATGATTTTTTTACTTTTTGTTATAAGAATATATAAAAACTTTGTTTAAACTACTTTTTTGGGACATGATATTTTTTTTACTGGCACGACGATTTCAATTAAAGAAGGGAAAATGAATTTTGTAGAACCGCGAGTGGATAGGCGTCACTCCGTGCCCTTGGCACAGGGGTTAATACTAGTATATATACACTGTATATAAAGGTGTGTGTGCCGGCCTTCCACCGAACTAGCCTCTAAATTAAGCTATGATCAAGCTCTCTTCCTTCTTCATCCACTCTTCGTACTCCTTCCATTTCATTTCAGAATAATCTTTCCATTTCAAAATAAATGTCGCAATTGGCTTGCCATTCATTTTTAAAGAACCTTTTTAAAAAAAGGTGCTTTACTAGTTTGTACATTACTTGTACAATGTTAAAATTGCACTAAGTCACTTTCCTTATCCGAAAATGCGACATTTATTTTGAGATAAACCAACATGAAAAATACGAAATTTATTTCGGGACAGAGGGAGTACCTTTTCTCATCATATGATTCTTTAGGATAGGTATGAATGACTAGTTCTTCAGTTGCCTACATCACTTCCCATCTATTATATCATAAGAAACACAAAGCTGCAATTTCAGGAATCGTGATCGGTTGCATATTGGGAGTTCTTGGAGGGATTTTCATTATTTTGTTTCTTAAAATCAGGCAAAGGAAATTGAGGAAAAAGAAAGAGGATTCCATTGAAATGGATGCAAGTTTGGTATCCGAGTTGAAAGCATGTCGGAGGAAGTACAAATCTTACGAGGAAATAAAAAGGATGACCACCAATTTCTCAAGGGAGAACATAGTTGGGATGGGGCAATATGGAAATGTCTACAAAGGAATACTTGAAAATGGTATAGAAGTAGCTGTGAAAAGGTTCAAGACTTGTTCTATTTCAAGGGATGAAAATTTCCTCCATGAATTGGAAGTCATAGCTAGCGTTAACCACATCAATCTTGTTTCTCTAAGAGGCTTTTGTACTGCAATAGTTCCTCATGAAGGCTACCAAAGAGTGATTGTGTGTGATTTGGTGCCTAATGGGAACCTCTTTGACCATCTTTTCAGGTCAGAGAAGGTAAGGAAAAAGCTTACTTGGCCTATCCGCAAGAAGATTGCTCTTGGAATGGCTCGCGGGTTGGCTTATTTTATTTTATTTTTTTTTCTTTTTTAAGAAGGGGATCAACACATTTCACCGCTCCCCCCTTGATGCACTTCACAGAGGCGCCTAGCTATGCTAGGGAGGGCAATGTCATTCCCTCTAACCACTGGTGGGGGAATCGAACCCATGACCTCCAGGTTGGAAGCCATGAACTCTAACCATCAGGCTAAGACCCCGCGTGTGCGGGTTGGCTTAATTGCCATAATGGAGCGAGGGAGGCTATAATTCATAGAGACATCAAAGCGAGCAATATATTGCTTGATGAGAATCTTGAAGCAAAGTGGCTGATTTTGGGTTGGCTAAAGTTTAATCCAAAGGGGGTTATCTCATTTGAGCACTAAGTTAGCCGGTACTCTTGGATATGTTGCTCCAGAATGTTCATTGTTTGGGAAACTAACGGAAGGGAGTGATGTTTATAGCTTTGGGGTTGTTTTACTTGAACTGTTGATCAGGAAAAAAGTCTATCTATAGATGAGGAGAAAACGAGCTTATTAACGGAATAGATGTTATTGAAGAGAATACGGATGAAGTGGGAGTAGAAGAAGAGATGGAACACTGTGTTGTCATTGCTGTTCTTTCATGTCATCCATGTTTGGATGCTAGGCCTACTTTGGACCAGATTGTGAAGATGTTGGAAAGCAAGGGGTAAGTTAGAAAATTATATAAGTCTTGTATGGTTATATTCTCTGGTCTTGGACATGTATTTACCTATCTTTAGTCCCTTTACTAATCAAAACAAGTCTAAATCTTAGTATAATATACAGATTGATCAAACACAATAGGGTTTGGTATGTGTTCAATTATGCATTGGGAAAGAATGCCCTTATCCATGGGCTACAATATGTTCAAATAGTAATACTCCTACTTCCATTAAGAAAAAAAAAGGTTTATGTGATAGAGATAGAGGTAGAGGTAGAGGGGACAGATGGAACGGCCGGAGATGGTGAGGAGGAAGTTGAAATGGTTTGTGTTAGACTTAGATCCATTAAGCTATGTATTATGTTAAATAATTAACGGGTGTTAGTTTTTATAATTTCATTGTTCTACGTTGACAATCATGTCATCATTTCCATTAAAGCGAATGTAGCGGAGATAATGGATGTGTGTAGAATAGAAGTCATATTTGTGGTGCAATACATTTTACATATAAAAAAAATGCTAAAAGTGAAATATGCTTGTCAGTATAGTGAATGAAAACAGAGGAAGGCAATTAGGCAAACAAGAAAAAGAAGCTACTTATCTAGCATCTTTATGTGGTTCATTGTTGCATTTATGAAACTTTACAGGCACAAGAGCTAGTTGCTACCTTGCTACACATCGCCTAAGTCAGAAAGTCAAGGAGGAATAACTGAATCAGAAAACAAATTGCTGTCGTAACTAGCTTCTTCTTTATGTGCTCGATACATTCATCATCCCTCCCAAATAAGAAAAGGATTATGTGATAGCCACAAAGTCATGGACAAATAAGAAAGAAAAACAATGGCATGAGAAGTGAGCAAGTGATTCCAAGTTGTGTGGCTAGCCACTTATAACATAGATATCATAAATAGACAAATATTTCAATCAATAAAAATTCTCAGAAGTTCTGACCACAAGTTGATTCAACAAATAGTTACATAAATGAAACTTTTATTCCAACAACCTAGCTCCAAAAGTTATCAAATAATTTCAACAGAAAACAAGCAGCAGTTCTGAACCCACGTAGCGTAAGATAAAGACATAATACACTAACCTCGGCATCAGAAGATTATGTCCTCATCCTTCTGTGCAGCTGCAGATAACATATTATGGGCTGCATTGACTGAAATACCCCTCTGCAAAGAAAGTTTCCCAGCAACTTGGTCCTCAGAAAACAGTTTAGCAGCAGCAAGCTGCCTTTCAATCTCCCTCTTTTTGAAGCCTTGTATCTTCTTCAACCTGAAAAAATCTTCTCTTTCCAACTCATCCAGCTCTCCCTTAATGTAAGTTATTGTGTTCTCCAACCTTGGCTTCACAACATTCTCCAAAGCATTGACTCTACGATTTGTGGTTTTAATTGCAGTGTCAAGAGTCAAGAACGATGTCTGCAAAGATGCAAGTTCCACAAGAACTTCAATGGCTTTAACATAAGCAATTCGACAACCTTGGACTTGTTGACCACCTCTTGCTAACCCTGTGAGGTCATTTTTGGTATCTCCTTCGGTAAAATAGTCAAACTTGGGGAGTTTTACACCGGCAACATTCTCGGTACGTGATCGGACTTTGAGGGTTGCAGTTTTTACGTTTTCGAGGACACTGTGCTTTATGTTCTCACCAGCAACGTACTTTGCTTCTGTTAAAGCAAAGGAGGAAGTTTTCATAATTGTTCCCATTGATTCTTTTGAGGAGACAATCTTCTTGAGAATCTGACGGAACTGGACAGTTAAAGCATCACTCTTCTTCTTGAGAAGAGCATGGCCTCTTGTGGCACCAACAAGTCGAGCTTTCACAACTCCAAGCACTGTAACAGTTGGAACAACATTCAGCCGCTGGCTTTGGCCGGACATTTTGACAAAGATCTGAAAAACAAGCAACCCCATATCATATCATAAACATGGACCAGGGAACATCTTCACAATTATCAGATGAAGATTTGAGATGTTAAAAGTGTGATAGTAATGGCTATGCTGAACCATAAACTTCTCTAGGAAGTTGAAAATACTTAACAAACTTCTCTGTATCACAAAGCCAAGATCGCTTACCTCTCATTCTTTTACAAATACTCAACGATGAAATTCATTTAATAAACTAAGAAACTGGACAATCACTGGGTTCTGCTCCAGACTTTTATCTAATTATCCCTGTAGTTCTAAAAGTTCTGGGATAACAAAAGTACTAAAATTGGAAAAATTTCCCTCACACCAGCATCGCGAGTATACTAACTTTGTTTTTAATCCAAAATTTATTAGTATACATAATATAGTTGTGAAAGGCTACTGCCCGCCTCACCTTTTTGGCTCCTTTAGGGGTTGACCGCCTTTTGATTTTATGGCGGGCTGTTGTGCGCCTTTTGGGCCTAGGCGATGCCTTTCTTGGTTATGACGAGAGGCATGAGTCGTTCCGCCTTTGTCAAAAGGCATAATAGGCATATCTTTAATGTTTAACTGGGTCATTTCGTAATAATAATTTTATTATTTTAACTTAAAATACAATGTTCGAGAAAAACATGGGGCAAAGATAGCTTTGTGGCGTGCAAAAGAAAGAAAGATATCCCTTATGTTCATCTCTAGATATGAAACTATACGTTTGAATTATATACTAACTTAATTTAATATATTATTATCTTCTTTAACCTGCTTTGGAATTTTATTTTCCCGCTTTTATTTGACTTTTTGCTTACTGATTTGAATATCAAATGTTTATTTTGCCTTAGAATTCTCACTTTAGGGGTTTTAATTGTGTTAGATTGCTATTACATGTGAAATTGTGACATTTATTTAATGCAAAATTCTTGTTAATAACATGTCTAAGATTTGTTTAATATATGTCACATATATATTTGTTCTCTTCTTTATTTCATTCCACGAATCTAGTCCATTTTGTAATAAGCCCAAGGGAGCTCTCTCCGGCCATGTTTAGCCTCCCACGTTGACATTTTGAGTAGTTTGTTACGTTTAGGGTTCTAAATCAATTTGGGGCCGACCGTTGGATTTGAATAATGGTGTTACGCTGTCGTTTTCTTTTAGTAGTGCGTCGTCGTTTTGTTATTTAGCTTTAGTTATTACATAAGCTTTACTACGTCGTTTTATTGTAAGGAGGAATATTGGTTGTTAGCCATGCGGCGTCGTTTGTGCCATTGCCGTTGTTGCCGTTGCTGTGCACATGGCTATGGCGTTATATGGTGGAATGGTTTCCATGTGCAGACCATGAAATGAATTAACCATTTTCTCTCTCCAATTATTCTCTCTCGTCTCTCTCTTATTCTCTCTCTTCTATCTATCATCTTCATTATCCCTCTAAATTCTCTATCTCTCTCTGTAATTTCGATCCAATTCCAAATTAATTTCTTAATTTGTGAATTGAGTTCTATTTTCCATTCTCAGTCATAACAAAGTATCGAGCTTTCTCTTTCCAGGATTTTCATATTCATAAAATGGTGGATACAAGGACGCAATCATTGGAAGCTAATCTCAAAGCTTGTGAGGAGAGGATTCGTAATCTAGTGGCTAACCAGGAGCAAACAAAGGTGGAATTGAAGGATGAACTGCTGCAAAACACTACGGAATTGAAAGACGAGATGAACGCGATGAAGGAGTCAATGGATAAGGAGTTTGTAGGCATTCATGGAGTACTAGCAAGCATACAGGAGCTCCTCGTGACCAAGGACAAATCAGGGGAGGGAGAAAAACAAACCAAGGCCTCCAGCAGCATGGGATCTATTTTGGGAGCTTTTCCAAATCAGGGCAAGAGTAAAGGACAAGGAGATAAACCAAGTGGGGACATTAATGGGAAGAAGCAGGCCGAGAGGAAGCATGCTGAGACTTATTTCGTGGTAGATGAGTCTGAATCCCCACAAGGAAAGAGGTATGAAAAGATTGAGTCGAATAAAACTGTAATTGATGCATATAAGAAGTACTTGAAACTGGAATTCCCTAAGTTTTCAGGGGTAGACCACAGGGGATGGTTAAGGAAGTGTTATAAATTTTTTAAATATAGAGAGGTACCTGATTGTGATAGGGTTGAATTGGCCACTATGCATTTTGAAGGTAATGCTGAGTATCGTATCGAAATTATAATGAGGAGATTGATGAATTGTCTTGGAAGGACTTTACTAATATCATTGCAATTAGATTTGGCCCACAAGCATATGAGAACATTGAAACTGAGTTTTCAAAGTTAATTCAGACTGGCTCTGTTGGGGAATATCAAGATAAGTTTGAGGAGTTAACGGCAATGGCACAAACGACGCCGCATGGCTAACAACCAATATTCCTCCTTACAATAAAACGACGTAGTAAAGCTTATGTAATAACTAAAGCTAAATAACAAAACGACGACGCACTACTAAAAGAAAACGACAGCGTAACACCATTATTCAAATTCAACGGTCGGCCCCAAATTGATTTAGAACCCTAAACGTAACATTTGCATCCCCAGTATTGTTAGTGAAGAAGAAGGATGGTTCTTGGCGAATGTGTATTGACTACAGAGAGTTGAATCAGTTAACCATCAAAGACAAGTTCCCAATACCTGTCATTGATGAGTTGTTGGATGAGCTACATGGGTCAAAGTATTTCACTAAGTTGGATCTTAGGTCTGGATACCACCAAATCAGAGTTAGACAGGAGGACATTCACAAGACTGCCTTCAGAACACATAGTGGGCATTTTGAATTCAAAGTGATGCCATTTGGTCTCACCAATGCCCCAGCTACCTTTCAGGCCCTAATGAACACTGTGTTTAGTGATTATATGAGGAAGTTTGTGTTGGTTTTCTTTGATGATATACTGATATACAGCCCTAGCTTGGAAGAACACTTGGTCCACCTGAGGAAGACATTGGACGGGCGAGGGAACATGAATTGTTTGTTAAGAGAAGCAAGTGCAGTTTTGGTCAAAAGGAGGTGGAATATTTAGGCCATATTATCACTGAAAAGGGGGTTTCCACAGATCCTTCAAAGGTAGAAAGTATGCTTAAATGGCCAACCCCTACCACAGTGAAAAGTTTGAGGGGATTCTTGGGTTTAACTGGGTACTACAGGAAATTCATTAGACACTACGGGGTAATAAGTAAACCACTAACACGATTGCTTCAGAAGAACTCATTCAACTGGGACAAGGAAGCAGAGGGAGCATTTCAGAAACTCAAAGGAGCCATGACCACAGCTCCTGTTCTTGCAATGCCTGATTTTACCCAAACATTTATTGTCGAAACAGATGCATGCTATAATGGGGTTGGTGCTGTGCTTATGCAAAATGCAAGACCTATTGCATTTCTAAGCAAAGCCTTGGGACCAAAACACTTGGGACTATCGACCTATGAGAAAGAATTTTTGGCTATTCTTTTGGCTGTCGAAAAATGGAGGCATTATTTGTGTGGACAAACATTTCAAGTGAGGACTGATCATGAGAGCCTTAAATATCTTATGGACCAAAAGGTTACAGGGGTACTTCAACAGAAATGGATTTCTAAATTGTTGGGTTATGATTACACCATAACCTACAAAAGGGGAGTGGAGAACAAGGTAGCTGATGCCTTGTCAAGGTTATATGAAGATGAGGAAGCTGTCGAATGTAGGGCAATAACAGTGGTACAACCTAGTTGGGTGGCTGAGGTGTTGGAAAGTCTAGAAGGAGATGCCGAAATTCAGAAAATCATGGAGGGTTTGATCATTAATGAGGAGGCATACCCTGATTACACCTTCAAGCAGGGAGTTCTTAGACACAATGGAAAACTGGTTATTGGGAATAAGGGAGACCTAAGGCAGAAGATAGTGACTGAGCTGCATAATTCTCCCTTGACTGAGCTGCATAATTCTCCCTTGGGGGGTCATTCAGGTATTCAAGGAACATATAGGAGGGTTTTACAAACCTTCTACTGGCCTGGAATGAAGAGGGATGTACAGAGATGGATTGCCCCATGCGAAATATGCCAGCAACACAAAACTGAGACCACCCACCCTGCAGGTATGTTACAACCTCTCCCTATTCCAAGCAAACCTTGGGCTGACATAGCTCTAGATTTCATCAAGGATTTGCCTCTATCACATAATTGGGATTCCATATTAGTGGTGGTTGATAGACTCACTAAGTATGGCCATTTTATCCCTCTCAAGCACCCTTACACCGCCTATTCTCATTGCAAAAGTCTTCCTAGATAATGTGTACAAATACCATGGGTTACCAGCGACTATGACATCGATGCAGAGACAAGATCTTCTTGAGTCGGGCAATCCTTATTTTCCTTACTAGGAACTACATTAAATTTGAGCACTGCCTATCATCCACAAAGCAGATGGCCAAACCGAGAGGCTTAACAGATGCTTAGAAGCAGATTTGAGGTCTTCTACAAGTGCAAAACCTAAGCGATGGGCCAGGTTAACTCTTCTTTGAGTGGTGGTATAATACAAATTATCATCTGCTTTGAAAATGACTCCCTTCAAGCATTATATGGTTACCCTCCCCACAGGCTACATTTAGTCATGAACAATACTCAAAGGTGGAAGCAATGAGTGAGTTCATCAAGGAGAGAGACAAGCGATCAAAACACTAAGGGAAACACTAAAGGAAGCTCAACATCGAATGAAGCAACTCACTTGAGACAAAGAAGAGGACTGAAAGAGAATTTCAAGTTGGAGATTGGGTTTACCTGAGGTCAGCCTTGCAGAAGTCTCATTGGCATTAAGAAGGAATATGAAGTTATCACCAAAATACTTTGGGGCCGTTTCAAGTCATTTCAAGGGTGGGCTTGGTAGCCTACAAGCCGAATTTGCCTCCTTCTTCAAAGATACACCTGCTTTCCATGTCTCCTTGTTGAAACGGAAAATTTGGGGATCAAGTGACTTAATCCCTCATTACCATACGTGGGTGAAGAAGGACAATTTTGGTGGAACCTTTGGCAATATCGAATGACGCATAGTGAAGAAGGGAAATAAGCCACCGCTCTCAGGTATTGATTCAATGGACCATGCTCTACCTGAAGACGCAACGTGGGAAGATTGGCGCCATTTGCCGCAAACTTTCCAAATTTCAATCCTTGAGACAAGGATTGTCGGAGAATGGGGGAATGTTACGTTTAGGTTCTAAATCAATTGGGGCCGACCGATGGATTTGAATAATGGTGTTACGCGTCGTTTTCTTTTAGTAGTGCGTCGTCGTTTTGTTATTTAGCTTTAGTTATTACATGTAAGCTTTACTACGTCGTTTTATTGTAAGGGAGGAATATTGGTTGTTAGCCACGGCGTCGTTTGTGCCATTGCTTGTTGCTGGGCTGCGCATACGGCTACGGCGTTATATGGTGGAATGGTTTCCATGCAGACTGAAATGA
This sequence comes from Adenophora triphylla var. japonica, assembly GCA_022495995.1. Classification (NCBI taxonomy): domain Eukaryota; kingdom Viridiplantae; phylum Streptophyta; class Magnoliopsida; order Asterales; family Campanulaceae; genus Adenophora; species Adenophora triphylla. The sequence goes on along the minus strand of JAFEMH010005207.1, from coordinate 40,386 downwards.
ATTAACCATTTTCTCTCTCCAATTATTCTCTCTCGTCTCTCTCTTATTCTCTCTCTTCTATCTATCATCTTCATTATCCCTCTAAATTCTCTATCTCTCTCTGTAATTTCGATCCAATTCCAAATTAATTTCTTAATTTGTGAATTGAGTTCTATTTTCCATTCTCAGTCATAACATAGTTCTTATCCTTGTTCTTATTAGTTTATCATCTAGTCATTAACTCTAGTAATCATCCCATCATGGAGATGTTCCAAGAGGGCTATCAATAGCCAATTTTCCTACTAGTAAAGGATGTAGAGATTTATGATGAAGTGGGAGTGATTCTTTTGAACCATTTGGGCTAATCACAAGCATTCTCATCACGCTTGTCTTTTTGACATATCATACGGTTTTTCCATCTTTGTTTGTGGCGTCATTCACCCTATACCAAAGTCTGTGTCTCATTATGGACATTGGGTTGGTTCCACCTTCCACCAAATACATGAACACCGAGGTTTGCGTCCCGATAAGTTGAGGTTCCACCAATCGAACCGAGTTAGAATGATTCAAATATTTCTCGAATGCTTGCTGGGTCTAGTCAACATTAACTAGGTTCACATCAGTAATGCTTTGGAATGAATATCAGTTGAAGAACCAAATTGATAAAGCTTAAATGTCCTCTCTAACAAATTTGATGAACGAAACGTGTATGGTATTTGAGAAAACTGAAAAAAGGCCTCCGGAAAAACCATAAATTGTATACTCCCTCTGTCTCACCTCAAACCGAACTTATTTTCATATTCGTCCATCCCACCTCAAATAAAGACTGCCCCATATGACAAAGTTTTAATACTTTTATATTCAATGGGACCCATTTATCATACTTACAACAACAATCCACTTACTATTCATCCCACTCATTCTCTCCTATTTTACTTTTCGTACCCACAACAACTCCTCCCACTCATTATCTCTCCTAATTTTCCTTGAATGTTGTGCTCAAAAAGTTGGTCCGGTTTGAAATGGGATGGAGGGAGTATATCTCACCATAGAAGAATTAACTTTGAAATCCAATATTTTTAATATGCAAGGTTTTAAGAAGATATAACTTTGAGGGTAGTCTTTATTCCAAGTCACATAATTTTCTCACGGTATTCTTGGATAACTTTTGATACTTCCTGGCATTGAAAATTTAACTTTAAGACTCTTTTTTAATCATAAAAGGAAGGAGGACGAATGGATTTTTAAGAATTTAAATCATTTCTGGTCGGTGAGATAGTGCATTTCTGATGGTAGATCTATCGATTATGTGCGAAATCCCGTTTCGTTTTATTTAAGGGGTGAGGAAAAAGACTTGGCGGGGTTGGGTTGGAGACGACTAGGTGAATGCTGAGAAGATCTACATGCAGAGTCGAGCGTGAAAGATAATTATTACTCCTGTCAGATCGAGTATAAGAGGTGCGTATTCCTTTTTGTGCCGACCCCTTTAAGAGTAACATTTCCCTTTTAGGCAAAAAAAAATCCAATAAATTGACAAAACTAACATTCATTATTTCTGCCTAGTTTAAAATTCCAATATTACCACCGAGTTTGAGTTCACATGTTTAAAGGGGCAAGCTAGAGATTTCGTAGATAGTCGAAGCATTTTCTTAATTTGCATGTTCAGTCAAATGTTACTCTTCTGTCGGGATAAGGGGGGGTACCATTTTTGGAAGACGCTGCATATTGTTACCTCGAGAAGGTTATGATAATACCAGTAGAGTGAGAGGGAAAGTTTTCCAATTTGAGCATTTTAATTATTCTAAAACTTTTAGGGAAAGTCATCTTTTAGATTAAAATCCGGAGAAGTTCCCAATCATTGTCCCCTGTTTGAAATTAGTGTCAAATTTTCTTCTTCAAATTATCAAATCAAATTTTCTTTTGTCTGAGTAACCACAAAATTATATTTGTCTTTGAGGACTTTCATTTGTAGTCCAAAATTCCTCCTTGAGACTTCCTCCTTGCCTACACCTTTTAGTAGCTTACTGAATGCAAGTATCAAGAAAACATTTATCAACCTCTTTTAACCACCTCACCATAGTAGTTTCAATAGACTCCTACTTTCCTAACTATTAGAATAGATTTGCATTATAATGATACATATACAAGTGTGACAGAAACAACAGTCTTTTACCAAAAAACTACTTGCAAGTACCATATACCAATATAAAACTGCAACTGCAAGTATAGACAATGAAAAACAAGACTGCAGCGAGAAACAAAATCTGCAAGATGGCTATACCCCCCTTACAATGTCATGTGCGTGGTCACATGTTGGCGTTTCAGTGAAACATGTAACGTTCCATCCATTTTTACACTTAATTGCAAAGAAAATGTAATGTTGGCAACCGGATTGCTAAAATCGAACTGTTGGGAAACAAATTGCAATGGTATGTAAAATTCAGGTAACTAAATTGCAATTTCCCCTTTGTAGATCTAGCAGCAAAAAGAAGATAACAACCCAAAATACAACAATCTGTAAGCTTATTCTCTGAAATAGTAGTTACTCCCAAATCCAACTCAATGAGAGGAAAATAAAAAAGGCAAACGAAAACAAAAGTTAAATTACGGTACCTTGACATCCTGCTCATAGACTACAACGAAAAATGCTATAAACTCGCTAAAACGAAATTAAGTTCTAGGGATTCTTTTGATATGTCAAGTTTATGGAAATCGTGCGGAAAATAAGGAAGTAATACGTTAACATTTCATGTGATTCTATGCATCTACAAGACGACACAATATAAGCAGAGAACTAGCGGCATAGTCGACAATGTACGTTTTCTTGCAGCGGAATCGGATCGCCAGTCAGGTTTGTATAGATTGTGGGAGAGTTCGTCTAGTCACTTAAACCTTAATTTTCTGCGGTGTCCACGTTCCCAAGTGACGAGTCAGACCCAGCTCCATATTCGTGTTGGTGTCGACTAGTGTTGACACGGGCATGCCTCCTAATATGCCGAGTCTTTGTATCAGAGATCTTAAGGGTAGTCAAATTTCAGCATTCATTAATAACAAATGTTGTGTAACAGATGGGCAAGGAAGGGAAACTCTATAATGACCCAATCAAAAAAAGAGTAAACCCACAAGTCACAAGGAAAATTAGTATCAACTGTCAAGATCGACATGCTTGAGAACTATTTGGAATAGTGAAGTACTCTTAACAAATTTAGAATTTCGTGCTTAATCGATCATGACTTCCTTGATTCGACTAGGGAATGGAGCAAGCATTTGTTCCTATAAATATTCAAAAACAGAAAGCAGAAACAAGAATGAAGTGTCACTGAAAATATTTTGTTCTTTTCATATAGTGAAGCAGTTTTGCTTCATAGTAGATTACAAACAACACCTCGATTGGAAGATTTGAAACTTTAAGCTTCGGAGCAGAGTACTTTGTGTTTTTGGTAGTATGACAAGTTCTAGGAAAGGCTTTATTTTGTAAAACAAAGATAATTAAGAAAGTCTATGATGGGCACAATAAGAGGGAAATTCATCCATACTACTAGAACTTGTTTGGGAAACCATCCCTAGCTAGAATTCAAGAAAGTTCAATTTCATGAAAAGGCTTGTACCATCTAACTCAAGGACTAACTCGTTAAAAAATACCACTTTCAAGCTACAGAGAGATAAGCATATAGTTAAGTCAAGGCAGATCAATTAACCAACAACGATGAATCATGTCATCATGCCAGTAGGGCAATCGAGGTGCGCAATGATATGAGTTCAGCTCACATAACATGGAATAATCAATAATTTCAAACATTACATTAACATATCCATTCTCAATTGTGAGCACAAGAGAAAAAGAGGCAAGACCATCTCTTTCAGCCATTTCATCAAATAGATCAAATGCATCAAAATATTTAAATTCAACCGCATATAAAATGGGATTTCAACAAATGTATTACGCTCTTAAATCTGAAGGAGATATATGCGATAAAGATTAATTTTTTTCAGCCCAAAACTAGCTTATGGTGAAAAATCAAATTGAAGGAACTAACCTATAACTGATCCACGGAAATTGTAGCCCGAAACTAGCTTATATAGTGAAAAATCAAAACTATGCTTGCAGAAATTCTTCTTCCGGTCACCCCTATAAACAAAAACAAAAACAATAGTTAGATTCACAAAATTCTCAATAACAATGTCTAGGAAAATAGTGGAAACCTAATCGACGAACAGGGTGCAGAAATTAGGGAAGGACAAAGCTAAGATCAGTGAAGAACTTACAACAAATTGCTGGTGTTATGTTCGTAGAGATCTACTATTGAGAGACTTGGGACCGATCCGATGCAATTGTTAACTAGGCTAAATATGAATTGGGGATCGCAGTCAGCAGTAAGAAGTTAATTAAAATAAATTTGTTATTGATAAATAAGGTTAATTGGGAGAATTCTATATACAAGGCATGTTATATACAAGGCACCAATAATTCCCAAACTACCCTTCGTCTGTCGTGCTCGAAAGGACGACAAGAAGCCTTCATGTCGTGTACTTTTACACGACATAAACTAATTGGGTTAAATAATAGGTCGTATGAAATTATACGAAATTTAAATTTACTCTGTCATTAATTTCGTACACAACAACACGATATAATGTACTAAAATCGTGTATATCCATACGACATATCATAATGAAGGTGTTCTTCGATGATTTGCGACACGATGTTAATGATACGCATATTCTATGTTATATTATTGAATTGTGTTGTTAATTGAGCAAAATTTATACACTTATACATGATAAGGAACAAACGTCATATTGGATCATACAATATCATATAACCTATCACATTTAAGTGATACCACTTTATTTATTTGGAGAAAACTCATGTAGATGAAAAACACTTTAAATGTCATTTAGAATGTAGAAAAAAATTAAAAAAAAATAAACGAGGTAGTCGTATACCATTTTTGGCAAGATCGGGACACGTAAAACCCTAAAAACCCTAAATAATGGCAAATATTTGTAACTCAATCTCCATTTGGATTTTGAGGAAAGTGATGTAGATGAAAAACACTTTAAATGTCATCTAGAATGTAGAAAAAAATTAAAAAAAAATAAACGCAGGTAGCCGTATACCATTTTTGGCAAGATCGGACACGTAAAACCCTAAAAACCATAAATAATGGCAAATATTTCTAATTCAATCTCCATTTGGATTTTGAGGAAAGTGATGTAGATGAAAAACACTTTAAATGTCATTTAGAATGTATAAAAAAATTAAAAATAAATAAATGAGGTAGCCGTATACCATTTTTGGCAAGATCGGGACACATAAAACCCTAAAAACCCTAAATAATGGCACATATTTGTAACTCAATCTCCATTTGGATTTTGAGGAAACTCATGTAGATGAAAAACACTTTAAATGTCATTTAGAATGTAGAAAAAAATTAAAAAAATAAACGAGGTAGCCGTATACCATTTTTGGCAAGATCGGGACACATAAAACCCTAAAAACCCTAAATAATGGCACATATTTGTAACTCAATCTCCATTTGGATTTTGAGGAAACTCATGTAGATGAAAAACACTTTAAATGTCATTTAGAATGTAGAAAAAAATTAAAAAAATAAACGAGGTAGCCGTATACCATTTTTGGCAAGATCGGGACATGTAAAACCCTAAAAACCTAAATAATGGCAAATATTTCTAATTCAATCTCCATTTGATTTTTGAGGAAAGTGATGTAGATGAAAAACACTTTAAATGTCATTTAGAATGTATAAAAATTAAAAATAAATAAATGAGGTAGCCGTATACCATTTTTTATTTTATTATATGTTGTGTCGTGTCCCAAATACACGATATTTATTGAGGCATTTCGTATGAACAATACACGAAAGTAATCAAGGTGTATCTCGTGTATTGCTCATACGATATAATTACTGTAAACAAATACTATATCGTGTTTGTATACACGATATGTACCATAGTATCTCGTGTATATACACACGAGATACACCCTGAAACCCTACATCAAAAAAGATATTCACGCAGCACAACGGCCCAACAGAGAAACACCGCTTCTTTGCCGTACTCCCACGCACTTTGTGACACCATTGTCCTATTCTTAACACCCATAAATTTATGCCCATTATTTTCATTAATTCTCATATCATCTAACACCATAGTATGGATTCTCCACAACCTTCTCCAAGTTTTTATGATCATATTGATCTTGAGCTTGTGGAACATATTTTTGAAGAAGAAGGTTTGCCACCAAATTCTCCACATCAAAATCAAAATCCAAGCAAAGAATGAAGTAAGTTTTTAAAGTTATATTTGGTGTTTTGATCAATCGCAATAAAAATCCAATCTTGAAACGAAATTGTTTTTCAAGATTGGATTTTTAAATTTCGATATTACTCTATTTCGTGTCATATTATACGAGTTTTATGCTATTTGTCGTGTTTTTATACACGAGTTATGGTGTATTATATCGTATTGTATGACACGAGATAAATGGGTTTAAGTCGGGTACACTTACACGAGATGTTCCAGAACATCTCGTATAATGCTACACGAAATGTCACATGTACTCGTCGTTGCTTATTGTGCAATTTTCTAATTGATGTTGTAGGGGCCAGGATGTCGACATCAATTCGATACATCCCTATTATTTTCAAATAGGGATGATCTTGTTAAACACGTACGGGATATCGCTGCCCGTCAAAATATAACCCTTTCTATATAGTGGATTCGAGGAAGACAAGTGGCAAGATCCTAGGCTACGCGAAGATTGTATGCCATTTTGGTGGCAAGTACAGTCCGGAAAAACTAAAGATGTGAGGTTGACTAGCACGAAGAAGATTGGGTGCAATTTTGAAATCCGGGCGAAAGATAGGGGTGATGGGGTATGGGGTTACGTTGTGAAGCATGGTTCTCATAATCACGACTTTCCAACGTATCCCGAAGGTCATCCGTTGGGTAAATTGACTAGTTCGAATATGAGGAGGTGTGTAGCGCAAGTCGGTCTTCGGTGCGTCCAAATAACATTCTAACAATGTTAAAGAGGAAGGATGAGAAGAACGTGAGTACTCAGAAACACGTCCACAATGCCCTCACAAAATGCAAGTCACAAGAACGACAAGGAGATCCTCGCTTCAAAGTTCATAAAAGCACTCGAGGATAAGAAATATACCTTCTTCATGAGGAAAGCTAACGAGAGTGACATGATCGGTGACATATTCTTCTCTCACCCACGAGCATCGGATATGCTTAACCGTTTTCCATATGTAGTACAAGGTAAATTTTTGATTTTTTTGAATCTCGTTTTTTGACTGTTTTCCACAAGTCGTATGCATTTTTTTGAATTGCAATTTTATTCATTTCTAACTTTATTTTTTTATTGATACAAGGTGATCGCACTTACAACACGGCTTGCTATGGAATGGGCGTTACTTGAGATTATAGGATTTACTTCAACGGGAAGAATTTCACAATTGCCTATGCGTTCCTCCAAAATGAGAAGAGCGATAATTACACGTAGGCACTCAAGAATTTGCAAAGTCTTTTCATACTCCCCACATGCCAACTGTTTTCTTAACGATCGTGACTTGGCTTTCATTAATGCTGTCCCAAATGGTATTTCAGAGACCGCACACCATTTGTGTCGAAGGCATATCGAAGTCAATGTTAAAAAGAGAGCGTTGGCTAAGGCGTCAGCAATGAGTTTGCGCTATCATTCATGAGGAGATTTAATAAAGCAATATCGGCCCGCTACTCGCGAAGAGAGTGGGACACCCAGATTTAGCAATCGTTTTGCGATCATTTCGAGATCTTATCCCGATTTATTGACCTACCTCCGCGAGACTTGGATTGCTCCATACTCTACGAATATTTTGTCGATGCACGAATCGGTTACTCGCACTTCGGAACCCACACCACGAACGGGGCGAGAGTGAGCATAACGAGGTTGAAGAAGGCCTTGGGAGTGCTTCTTCTACTTTTGACACATTATTCAAAAAGGCTCATGAGATTATGGAAATCCAAATAACAACAATCAAAGCTACTATGGAGCAATCAAAGAGTAGAATTCCAAATGATATGAAGACACGTGTGATCGTATCCAAGACATATTGGGTCGAGTGTCAAAGACAAATTTTGGACATCATCAAAGAAGAGCGGAGTCGTTGTGGGGATAATGCCATGGATCCTTCAGCCGTGGGTGTTACCTCGAGGCGAACACATGGACTCCACGTACATCACGAGATTGCATGCATACAAAACTCTGGGGGCGGATTGAGTTGTCCTCGATTCATGATTTTTGGAAGAAGTTGGACATTGAAGTAGAATACCGTCCCACTGGACCGATTTTGAAGTTGTGTTGAATGAACTGCTACGCACTGGACTGAAAGAGAAGGTTATTTCAAACGATAAATGAAGGGTTACATCCACAAACCGGAGATGCTTCTGAGCCGGATCATATTTCAAACGATAAATGTATCTCGTGTGTATTTATACGAGATAAAAGAAAACATGTCGTGTGTATATATACGAGATGAGCAAAATCATTTCGTGTATAAGCACACGAAATGTCATTCTGAGAGCAACAAACTGAAACACAAACTGAAACAAATACCAACAATATTTACAAACCAAAATGAACATATCCCAAACATATTCCAAAACATAAACAACCAAAATGAACATATCCCAAACATATCCCAAACATATTCCAAACATATTCCATAAACAAACATTGTATCCAAAATTTTCATATCTCAAAACATATTCCAAAAACAAACATTGTATCCAAAATTTACATATTCTCAAACATATTCCAAAACAAACATTGTATCCAAAATTTACAAACCAACATAAACAACAAAAATGAACATAATAATCATTTAAGCTGCGATCGCGATCGCTCAAATACCCGTCTCTAATCTTATCTTTGACAAGGAGCAGATAAACCTGTCATCCGTGAGCAGGTGAAACTAGTATGCCTCGTGCCTCTACAATCTAGGCGGTGGTGGAACGTTAACTAGGACATCATGATTCGGATTAGTAATCCGAACATGAGTCCTAGCCAGGAACCACTGCATATACGTGGAAATAACAGGATCAGATGTGCTCACGGACGGGCCCCATCTACGCAATGGATCGAAACCCCCAAGCCGTCCTCCTAACCAATCCTCCCATACATCATCACGCCCCTCCATAGGACTTCTTGTACCCCTTTTGACCTGCTTATCAATGAACAATTTTGGGGGAGCAAGATATGGGGTCTCACAGGGATTTTCTGTTTGGATCCCAAACTGGCGTGTAACACGGTCGAGGCAAATACGCCTCCGTGATATCCTGGAAGCGTATAACCCCACGAAAGTGTATGAGACCGGTAAAAGCGCCTCGGGGTGGTGCCGGTAGGGAGTCCAACAAACCTAAAAATGAATTTGTTAGACACCGTCAACAAATAATAATTTGTAAAACTTTAAATATAACTAACTCACCCTATCAACCGATCATCGTGTCCAGGGTATGCCGAAACTTCAATAGATGGGGCATATCCCTACCACTTGGACGCACGTACCCATCTACGAGCCCTGTGGCTCTCCGTCCATAACGGGTCAATCTCTCTCCAGGAAAACCGGAAAGTGCCTTTCGTATATCCAGGCTCGCAAATGTATGAAATAAATAAGTTAACAATGTTATAACCATAAATGCATGTTGTAATTATTAAATGATTGTTAAATATTACCTCCAAAAGACTCAAACAACCGCCAATCTGCGCATCCGTATCTAGATGCCTTCCCCAACTCCGGTATAGATATGCCAACCCAGTGTCCCCCAGATGTAGAGCCCCCACTCTGTCAATATCCACGCACAATGAAAGGTAGTCGAGAGGGCATCTTATCTCGAGTCTTGTCCACGAACGGCGTGGAGCCGAGAGGAGGAACATGATGTACGTAGCGGCGCGCTCATCGTCGATCATGTCGGAAGGGGACTCAAAGGAACTGGAGGCCATCTAAAGAGTAGGTCGTCCCTTCCGACATGTCTCAAGGCGTGCCCCGATAGCGGCTACGTCGGGCTCGGAACCGCCTTCCCAACAGGGCCACCCGAACAGTGATGCCTACAAATTGAAAATGAAATAATTAATAAAATTGATAAAATTTATGAAATTTATAAAAAATAGACAACAAACAAGAATATACCTAGGATATGAGTGACGTCACGCATAGTGATCGTCATCTCACCCCACGGCAAGATGTGGAAGGTATTAGTCTCGGGAGACCACCGTTCCACAAACGCCGTTAGGAGCGCCATGCTAGGCCGGCGAATGGTAGCATCATGAAGAAAATGGAGGCCGGTACCTCAACACGAGCCCACCAAGCTCTATCATCCTCGGTAAGAAGCATGGGAGAACCCGTTGATTCCAAACAAAAAATTATAATTAATACTCCTTCTGTTTCAAGATTCAGATGACATTTCGTATGCCAATACCCGAAATGTTGGTGACATTCGTATGTGTTCATACGAATGGTGACCAACATTTCGTGTATTGCATACGAAATGTAACCGATGAATCGGTTACATTTCGTATACCAATACCCGACATGTTGATGACCATTCGTATGGACACATACGAAATATCACCAACATTTCGTATGTTGGCATACGAAATGTCATCTCGAATCTTGATAATGTTTTGCAAATGGCTATTTAATAATAAACAAAATCATATACTTACTTATCTAAAATCTCGCCGCCTTGTTTGGGCGCTTTCAACACCGGCTCACAAGTGGCGTTCTCCCATATCTTACGGGCTCGATGATGACCAAACCCGTACAACAACCGAACCTCCTCGGGCCGCCACGGGGTTACTCTTCGTTGCCACTCGTCATCCTTGGCCCCTTTCCCCTTTACGCCCGTGCCTCCCGCCTCTTTGCGAGGCCTCACAGATACACTCTCCTCCGCCTCCTCCTCCGCCTCCTCCTCCGCCTCCTCCTCACTAGATAAATGTGCCTCCTCTGCGAGTATGCACCTCGGGACATAGTACGTGAAGATGAATCCTCACTAGAATAACTACTCTCACTACTATCACTCTCCTCAACCACATCCGGCTCGTGAATCACGACATTCTTGTCGTTCTTCTTTGGACCGTTTATGCGCCATAGGCTGCCAGTTGCCTCCTCGGCCTTCCTCTTTCTATTAGAGGCCGTCGCAGTTACGTCCCTACAAAAAATTAAATAAGAGACAGTTAATATTCAAGATTAAGATGACATTTCGTGTGACAATACCCGAAATGTTGGTAACATTTCGTATGTGTTCATACGAATGGTGACCAACCTTTCGTGTATTGGCATACGAAATGTAACCGATTCATCGGTTACATTTCGTATGCCAATACCCGAAATGTTGGTGACCATTCGTATGAACACATACGAAATGTTACCAACATTTCGGGTATTGGCATCTGAAATGTAAGCGATGAATCGGTTACATTTCGTATGCCAATACCCGATATGTTGGTAACCATTCGTATGTGTTCATACGAAACGCACGCCGACAACTTCAAATTTTAGGCACACAAATTCGTATCCGATTCAAACAAAAAACCCAAATTAATGTTACGAAATCGCAATTAGAACCATTTAGGATACGTTTAAACAACATTAAGCATTATATAATCCATTTTAGGCATACATTTGTTGTAGGGTTTTCAAATTGAAATTTTAGGTTAAAATTAATTACTTTCTTTGGAGCGGCGGAAGAGGCGGACTTTCCACCGGTAGGGAGGTTTGTCTTCATCGTCGGCGGTGGTGGTGGTGATCGGCGGCGTTTGTGAGAGAGAGAAGAGAGACCGTCGTTTTTTTCTTTAGTTTTTGAGAGCGAGAGAGAGAATGAACAGGGACACGGCGTTTGAAATGGAGAGGGAGGGGAAGAATTTTTTTTTAAAAGTATTTATATGAGGGTATTTTGGTCATTTTGTGCATGCCTTGTAAAACCATGCCTTGTATATAGTAGCACCCGGTTAATTGTTAATAACTGCTAACCAGCGGGGAAATAGATTTGCAAATCTACTATTCCCTTCCTCCCAACCACGCGTCTTGCTTACTTCCTTAGTCCCACCACTAAGAGTGTCACCCTTTTAAAATAGTGATACACAAAATTAAGAAAAAAAAGAGGAAGAAAAAATGTTGTGAGTGTAATTTGAAAATAGGAGAGAGAATTAGTGGAGAAAATAGTAAATTTAAAAAATGTTGTGAATGTAGAGGAGAGAGAATTAGTGGAGAAAATAGTGGATGGGATAATAGAATATTAATAAAACATTTCCTTTTTAGGAAAGGTGACGCTTCAAATGAGATGTCATTTTGGATAAAAAGTGACACTTGGAGTGGGACGGAGAGAGTATTTATTACGGAGTAAACTGTTTTTTTTTTCCTTCTTACTATCGTTTTAACATCAATTTGACACTCGTACTATTGAAATGGCAAATGTATGATGCGTACTATAGTTTTATTAAGCAAATTAACCAATGTTCCTAACGTCAGTTAAGAATTTAACGAAATCGTTCAACTAAGCAACTATTGATCAAGTCAATGCATACGTAGCAGCTGACTGAACAATTTTTAATAGTAGGCATAGAACTAGATGATAAAATTGAGGTCATAGAAAGGAACTCAAGCTCGCTAAAGTCATTCATAATTTTAACTAACTAAGGGTGTTCTAAATCGCGCTTTAATATAATACTCCGTTAGAGAGGCAATTTCTCAAGGGATCCTCCGTTAATATTGTATTTTATGGACAACTGCAGATGGGTGGTCGGCAGCGGTGGTCGGTGGTTGGTGGTGAGGATGGTCGCGGGGGGAGGTGGTCAAAGGTGGTGGACACTGGCTGGTGGTGGTGGACGGGGAGGAGAGGTAAGATTTTTCTTTTGGATTGGGGGTATTTTGGTCATTTATAATTAATCATGAAGCTTTTGCTCATCACGTTTTTAGAATTAAAAATTACTCCCTCCGTCCCACTTCAAGGTTTCACATTTCCTTTTTGGGCCGTCCCACCTCAAGATTCCCTTCCTTAAATGAAAAGTTTTTCATATATTTATACCCTTATCATCTCCATATATTTACAAAAAAATCATTCTCTCTCATATTCCCTACCACACATTCCATATATTGACTTACTATACCTCCCACTCATTCTCTCTCTTATTAAATATTTTTAACTTTTACATTCACTCTCCTATTCTCTACCACACATTTAACTTTTACATTCTCTCTCCTCAAATTTTCTATCCACTTTAATTAAATTTCTTAAAAAGCGTGTCCACCTCAAGGTGGAACCTTGAGGTGGGACGGAGGGAGTATATGTTTTTTATATAAATTCACTTAGTTTATACTCCCCCCGTTTCAAAATGTTTGTCTCATTTAACTTTTTTGTTGAACTTTGACCACAAATTTATGAGAAATTAATCATGTTCATGAAATTCTAAAAGTTGTTGTTGATAATATTATTAATGGTGAATCAATATGAATTTTTAAATTGTCATATATTTGTGGTCAAAGTTCAACAAAAAAATTAAATGAGATAAATATTTTGGGAAAGAGGAAGTAATAGTTTTTGGTTAAAAAAAAATCCTAAATAACTTCGGGATTAAAAAAAAACAAAAATAATAGTAAATGCAGAAATGGAAATCTCAAAACATATTTATAGACAAAGAGATTTCTTTTTCCTTAGCCTTTGAATGAGACCGAAATATTATGTACTACCTCCGACCCGGCTGAAGTGTTTCAATTTTTTATTTTTGGCGTCTCATTTAAAATGTCTCATACCCAAAAAAGGAAAGTTTTTTCACTATTCCACCCACTCATTCTCTCTCCTACTTTACTTTTACACTCACAACATTCTCTCTCCTAACTATTCCTCCCACTCATTCTCTCTCCTATTTAATTTTTCATACTCACAACATTTAAACTTTTCTCTTTCTTACATTACTTTTCTTAATTCTCGTGCAATTGTCCTTTTCGGACACTTCGACCGGAACGAAGGGAGTAACATTTTTGTGTATTATCAGTCAGTGGCGAGACTACACTCATGGCAAACGATTCCCTTCAATTTTGGAATGTGTCAATTTTAATATTATTAAATTTGTAGAAAATGACCCCCTTCTCAACATTCATTAATAACACTAAATTAATATTTTGACCCCCTTATATATTAAATTAAAATACCTTAATCATAATGTTATGTAAAAAAAAAAAAACTTGATCCCCTTACAAAAAAATCATAAAAATCATGTATTCGCCACTGTTACTAGTAATCTGAAAATGTCACGACCAGAATCACAAGTGATATCCAAGGTGATAACAGCACTAACGATAGCACTTGGGATAGCACACACACACTTCGAAAATAAAACAATTTTGTAAAAGAGATTGCAGCGGAATAATAACACCAAAATTGTTTTTCTCAAGTTATATAAATAATATAACTTGAGAGTGCCTCTTAGGCAAGACTTTATAATCACTTTATAAAATAATTACAAAAGCCGAAATGTTCCCTAGAGCTATAACACTATGAGCTCTATGGAACAAGAGATAAAGAACGAATCATATCCCAACCTTCACACAACTTGATACCAAAGTAATCAAGTGCGAAATTACAAGGGAGGAAGGATGAAAGGAACCAAACAAAGAACTCTATCTCTATATGCTTTGAAGGTGTGTATGAAATGGCGTGTGTTGGCTTGTCTTCAAATGAAACCTTCCAAGCATATTTATAGTCTTCAATTTACTTGAAGGCTACTCAATAAACAGCCTTGGGGCTGTCTTGCACGTTGAGGAAGAGTGGGGAGAACGGTTGAGTTTGTTCCTCACTTCATGCGCCTACTTCCTCAAAAATAGCAATCGTGTTGATTAATCTCCAAGTTCAAGCTTCAACACCTTGTACTCCCAAGCTTTATCAGCCTTGTACTCTCTATTAAATCAGCAACAACTCCTTTGAATCAGTCTTTCACGTTTTTAATTGTTGTTGCCAAAGTAACGAATTTATGCATAAAATGTTATTTATGCATAAACTTCTTTTCTTCCAAATTCCCACGTGTCTAGCTCTTTTCTTTGATCATATTGCAACCTGAAATATGGACATAAATCATAGACTATACAGATTATATTAGCACATTAGTCCATTAAATAATAAACAAGAAATGTTCAACTATGTAAATTTCAGCACAGGAAATCATCTGCGATATCATCTGGAATTTGGGAAATCATCTACGATATCACCTGCAGTTTTCACTAACAATCTCCCCCTTAGTTGAATATTTCTTCTCAAACCTAATGTGCTGTAATCCTGCAATGTTAGTCCATAAACAAATATACAGAGCATAGAACACAGTATAACATCTCCATGAATATTAACTCCCCTTAATCAAGGAGCTAATCTAAACAATGACTTATCAAAATAAACTAATTTATTTCAAACTTAAAAAGTTTTCGAAATAAACTAAGTTAAAACCATAAACCATTGTAGCAAAATATCATCCAAACTAGCAAAACAACCTAACGATTTAAAGTTTTAAACAAACCAACTAAAGTGTTTTGCAATCAACATAAACAAACTAAAAAGGAAATTGTTTAGGAAACCACATCACATCATCAAATAATCAGTAATTATTTTAGGACACCACAAACCCAATCCACTAACAAGATAGTGGCAACATAAACCTTCAGGTTCAACAACCTTCAGGTTTCAGCTTTCTTCTTCTTCAAACTCCTCTTCTTCTTTATCTTCCTCCTGATCTCCTTCCCTATCACTTCCACCATCACTTGGGCCAGCACTGGTGGTAGCACCTGCAGTAGCGCTAGCTCCAGAAGTTGCAGCAGCAGATCCTCCCCCTGTTTGGGAAGAAATTTCATCAATGAAAGCATCAGTAGCATGCTTAAGCTTAGTACATCCCTCAACAAGTTCTCCCATTGCACTTGACTGTTTGTGCAAGAAGTTGAGCACAGTTGTCTTTGGGATTGATGGAGAAGTGTTGACCAGAAGATTTATCATGTTTGACAGAATACTTGCAGCATCAGTTCCTGCAAAAGTATTAGGGACAACACCTGGGGAAGCACTTGGGATATCACGTGAGATAGTACTAGGAAGAACAGAGACAGTGTCATCAGATTTTTGCCAAGGAAGATCCTTCGTATACCTTTTACCCTTTTTCAGTTGTTGATCAATGGTATAATACTCAGGTTCAGAGGTGAAAATATCAGAGGCTTCAATAGGTAAGGATTGAAAGACTAACACTTTGAAGATTAAAGAAGGATAGGGGAAAAAGCTAATGTTCATTTCTTTCTTTCTACCCCATGAGGCTAAGTGTTTGAACACTAATCTTCCAAAGTTAATCCTTAGGTTCTTACCCAATCTGTACAAAATATTAGCATGCTCCAATGTAACAATAGGTTCATTCGTAGTAGGGAGCCAATTGAAGATACAAAGCTTGTGAAGCACAGAATACAGTGAAGTAAGCCTAGAAGCATGAAGTTTTTCCTTTAAATGCCAGAACTGAAGTTTGTTGTGAGTGAGCAGTTTGACCATTTCATCCCTATTAACCCTAATGCTCTCATCATCTAAATTTGGGAGGCCTAAAACCTTGTTAATTAGGGATGGAGTAAACGAATAAACCTTACCCCTTACAAAAACTTTTCCAAATTTTTCAGAACCTTCATTATTCAAATGAGCATGTAGGTTAGCAAAGAAATTTCTCACAACACTTTCAACAAATACAGAGGCATGATTATTAGCCTTAAGAAAATTTCTGTCCTTCAAAAACTGAACCATTCCTTCTTTTTCTAACTGACCCTCATCAATTTGCTTTTCTTTTAACAATTTCTTACTCGAATTATTCAACCAAAACTCCATATTTTCTTTCTTATAAAATTTTAAAGTAAGAAATGGTTTTGGAAAAGCTTTATCCTCTTCATTTCGACTAAGCTCATCACCAGATAATTCATTATCACTAGAAGAATGAGTAGGAACAGAAGAGGGGGCAGGTGTTACCTCAGATGACATCCTCTTCTTGGTAGCACCTTTGGTAGCACTCACCGAAGCTTTGCCCTTGCCCTTCTTCTTCTGAAAATCTGACAAGGTTTCTTCATCTTCAGCATCCACCCAAGCATCAAAAGGGTCCACAGAATGTTCCTTTTCCTTGTTGGCATCGAAATTCTCGTCACTCACATGAGGTGAGGACACATCTAAGGAACTTTCTGAGACCTCAACCGGATCAGAGGTGGTATTTGATGTAGCCTTGGACCTGATTGATCTTATACGGTTGGAGGACCTCCTCTTTGCGACTTGAGGAGATAGCTTGGATGTTGGAGCTTTCCTCTTTCTTTTCGGTTCAGCTAGGATGAGAGTGACCTTGGGAATGCCTTGTTCGAAAGAGGCTTTGGGGACAGAAGATGAAACTATAGCCATTATAGGAGGAGAAGAACTTGGTGTAATCATGGGAGAAGTTTTCGTGGCTACACGAGAAGCAACGGATTGGACAATGCTTGGGGAGATGTCCATTTGGTCTGTGTGTGAGGGTTCGACATTGGTTTTGGATGAAGAAGCCATGGAGAATTTTTGAGAATTTTAGAAACGGAGTTGACCTAGGTTGGAAGAGAGACGAAGAAGACGCTGGAAAGCGGGGTTAAATGGAGAGAGAGAGTAACGGTTAGAGAGAGATAAGTGGAGAGGTGGAGTGAAAATAGGAGAGTGATTAGATAGGGAACAAAGACTTAAATTTGATTTGACAAATAAATCCCATCCAACTTAAATCCCTAAAAAACCTCTCCATCATCCCTATCCACTTATTTTGAATTAAACCCTAACCACACATTTTAATTAAACCCCAACAACCCAAAATAAAACTACACTGCTGTTTTAAAAAAATAAAATGTAATTTTTTTTTAAGTAATGCGAAAAATAAAAAATAAGTAAACAAAATATTTTGTAACTAAATCCAAAATTTATGAGAACAAAATCAAAGTAAATAAGGATTAGTTACTCAACTATGTTTACCAAAAATAAAGGAACTTGTTGAAGACGTTTTCAAAATCGTAAACTCTTTAATTAAAAGGACTTTCAGATTTTGAAAAATTAATCAACTTAATTTCGAAAATAAAAACATAAAAAACTAATACAACACACACTAATGTGTTAAGGCAATGATGGTAACACGTAGGATAACACATGCAATGTGGTATAAAATCCCTTGATAAATATTTTTCATTTTCAAACACTTAAGGCATACTAAGCTTAGCCTTTTTCAGGCACTTCAGGCATAACAAGATGAGCATTTTTCATGCACTTTTAGGCATTATAAGCCTATATATTTTTAAGTACATTACTTGTTATAAAAGATCAATACACTTCTTTAAACAAGAAAGCATCGTAGTAACGAGCTCCGTGCCTCGAGTTATATTTCAAGTGTAAAGATAAAGTGTTTTATGCCTTTCAAGTAGGGTACACTGTAGTAGCGAACTCCATGTCACTAATACTAAGCATAAATCACCTCATACATTCTCATTGGCAAGAGTACATCGTTGCAGCGAACACCGTGCCCCGAGCTCGAGAGAATAGTATGAAAATAATTGCCTTTGCCTTTTATTTATTAAAAAGAAAAAATTAGTGACATTATCACTTTTAGCATATGAAAGGGAGTGATATCACACATGATAACCTAAGTAATAACCTATCATAACAAAAAGGTCAGCATGTGCCACTGTTAGAACTAAGCTAACCAGATTAAACGAATAAAAAAAAATTATTAAATAAAGAGGAAAAATAAAATACACTAATATACAAGTGTTACCCTGAGTGATAACATCGCCTGTGGTAGCACAGACAAACAGACTTAGAGATTACAAAGACCAAGAGATCTTTTCAAACTAGAAAATCTCTCGTGGTCTAAGACCTTGGTAAAGATATCAGCCAGTTGATACTTAGTATCAATATGGTCAATGTTAATTAGGCATTTATCTACCATATCTCTAAGAAAATGATGACGTATATCTATGTGCTTAGTACGAGAATGCTGAACAAGATTTTTTGAAATATTGATAGCACTCAAGTTATCACAGTACATAGTCAAAGAATTACTCTCTAGGCCATAATCATCTAGCATATGTTTTTAGCCAAATAAGTTGTGAGCAACAACTACCAGCTGAAACATACTCAGACTCAGCCGTGGAAAGAGAGACACAATTTTGTTTATGACTATACCATGAAACTAAATTGTTACCCAAGTTAAAGCACCCCCCACTAGTACTCTTCCTATCATCCATATTCTCCGCCCAATTCGAGTCGCTAAAGCCTACCAAATTGGTGTTAGTATCCTTACTAAATCAAATTCCTAATTCACTTATTCCCGAAACATATTTAATTATCTTTTTGACTGAATTAAGGTGTGAGACTTTAGGATTGGCTTGATAACATGCACAAACGCACACACTAAA
Source organism: Adenophora triphylla var. japonica (assembly GCA_022495995.1). Taxonomy (NCBI): domain Eukaryota; kingdom Viridiplantae; phylum Streptophyta; class Magnoliopsida; order Asterales; family Campanulaceae; genus Adenophora; species Adenophora triphylla. The sequence continues at coordinate 20,926 of JAFEMH010005207.1, read as the reverse complement.
CATGATATCAGGACGACTAGAAGTAAGATAGAGAAGGCTACCTATCATAGAAAGATATAAAGTAGGATCAACATCCTCACCTACTTGGTCTCTACCAAGTTTAAGAGAAGAACACATAGGAATTTTTGAACTTTTTGCTCCTTCCAACCCAAATCGTTTCACTAGGCTATTTGCATACTTGCTTTGTGAAATGAATATCCATTCATTTGATTGTTTCACCTGCAAGCCTAGAAAAAATGTTAACTCACCAATCATGCTCACTTCAAATGTTGATGTCATAGCCTCTACAAAATCTTTTAAACACGTTTGAGAAGTAGAGCCATAGACTATGTCATCAACATAGATTTGAACAATGACTGTTTTTTTGACATGCCTTAGGATAAATAAGGTCCTATCTGCCTCACCTCTTGTAAAACCATATTCAAGTAAAAAAGAGGTTAAGCGACCATACCATGCACGTGGAGCTTGTTTCAAGCCATATAAGGCTTTATCAAGTCTATATACATGGTTTGGTAGATGAGAATCTTCAAATCCTTTTGGTTGTTCAACATAAATTTCTTCTTTTAAATAACCATTTAAAAAGACAGCTTTAACATCCATTTGAAACAAGGTAATTTTTAGATAACAAGCTATTGCCAAGAGGAGTCTTATGGATTATATTCTAGCAACAGGAGCAAAGGTCTCATCAAAGTCAACACCTTCAATTTGGGTGTAACCTTGAGCTACGAGACGAGCTTTGTTCCTAACAATATTTCCTTGCTCGTCGGATTTATTTTTGAAAATCCATTTTGTACCAATTATATTAGTATTAATGGGACGTGGTACTAAACACCAAACTTCATTACGAGCAAATTGTTCAAGTTCCTCTTGCATGGCATGTATCAAAAAATTATCTTTTAAAACTTCAAAAATATTTTTGGGTTCTAAAGAGAAAACAAAACAAGAATATTTTACCTTATGGTATGTGGTGGACATGCACACATACCTCACCATTTCACGATTACTAAAGGGCTCATTATTCCTTGTTCTTACCCCTTCACTTGCTTCTCCAATAATCTGAGATGAAGGATGATCTCTTCTGATCCTAGCTGGTGGATCCCTTCTCAAATCTTCATGCACATGAGCATCATCATCAGACTGTTCATCCTTTTCAGTTGCTGGACTGGTCTTAGGTGATACCGGAGATGCTACCCCTTCAGTGGCAATACTCTGGTCACCACCTGGGGTATCACTTGCTTGATTTTGATCCTCCAGCTCTTCCAGCAATATCAATGGAGATTCCTGCACTTCATCACCTGCCTTGAGTGGTTTGCTCAACCCAAGAATTTTATCCAGTTTGGAAGAGCTCGTGTTGAGTTTCTTAAATGTGGCATCGGCTAGAGTAAGCTTGGCCTTGACTTTGTCCAGCTCCACGTCCTTCTTTGTAAGTTGGACTTCCAATCTAGTCAAGCCATCAGTTAGATCTTGAACCTCTTTGGACAGAGAAACTACCTTCTTGTTCTCTTTCTTCCATTCGTCAACCAATTTTTTGCAAAGGTTCTTAAGACCGCAAATGAGTTCATCCTTGCTGAACTCCTTACTTTATTCACCCTCTTGTGAACTACCTGCATCCATGTTAACAGAACCCACCAAACAAACAGCATTAATTAAATTGAAATATGTATACCTGTTGAATGATATCTCAGGTGCTATCCTCTCTTGGATATCACTTGAGGTATCACTGACAGAGTTCGAGTCACAATTTTTGATCACCATTGCTGTTTGATCTGAATCTTCAGATTGGTTGGTCTCCTCATCTTCATTGTCACTGAGGAATACCCATAGGTTCTTTCCCATCTTTCTTAGAGTGTTGGCACACTCATTTGAGTAATGACCCCATCCAGAGCATGCATGACATTGGATTGATTCAAGGTATTTCGGATCAGATCTAGATTGATCTGATGATGCTCTCCTTATGGGACCACCTTTCTGAGTAGATGGAAATGTCCTCTTCGGCATTGAATTGTACACCTTGGTTTGTTGCTCTTTAGCCTTTACCTGCACATTTTCTTTGTTAAATTTTCGTAACATAGAGTTATATTTTCTAGCAAGCAAGGCAACACTGGAATCTTCACCTAATTCCTCAAAAATTTCGTCATCCTCATCAGTTGAAACACTGGAGGATTGAACTTGTAAAGCAATACTCTTGCCTTTAGAAGCTTCACTTTGCTCAGCAAGGTTTGACTCAAAAATTTTAAAATGCTCATTAAGGAATTGATGTCCATAGTAGAAAGATTATGAGCCTCTTCTATAGATGAAACCTTCATATTAAAACGCTCAGGGAGAGTTCTAATAGCCTTTGAAACCAATTGTTTGTTTGTAAAAGGTTCACCTAAAAGTTGACACTCATTAGCAATGTCAAACAATTTTTCAAAATAAGAGGAAATGGTATCATTTTCACCCATTCTCAACCTTTCAAATTTGCCAGTAAGACCTCTAAGTTTGTTTTCACGCACACTAGAATCATCTTCACAAAACCTTTGTAAAATATCGCAAGCTTCTTTAGCTGTGGAACTATTTTGAACAAGTTTTAAAATGTGCATGTCAACCCACTCAAAAATAGCATTAAGAGATTTCTCATTATAGTTAGCTAGGGTGATCTCTTCATTCGTCAACTCGGTGTCAGGTTTAACCTGGATATCACCATCCTCATCAGGAGGTAAAAGTGGAAGAGAGTATCCATTAACTATAGATCGCCATGCTCGAAGATCAATTGATTTGATATGCGAGCGAAGACGGATCTTCCAATATGCATAATTCGAACCATCTAAAATAAGAAGACGTTTTTGGTTTGGATTTGTAGGATCATAAGCCATTACACCTAGACCAAGCACTTAGTAACGTCAAGTAACCAGGCTCTAATACCAATTGAAATTGTCACGGCCAGAATCACAAGTGATATCTAAGGTGATAACATCACCAACGATAGCACTTGGGATAGCACACACACACACTTCAAAAATAAAATAATTTTGTAAAAGAGATTGCAGCGGAATAATAACATCAAAATTGTTTTTCTCAAGTTATATAAATAATATAACTTGAGAGTGCCTCTTAGGCAAGACTTTATAATCACTTTATAAAATAATTACAAAAGTCGAAATGTTCCCTATAGCTATAACACTATGAGCTCTATGGAACAAGAGATAAAGAATGAAATCATATCCTAGCCTTCACACAACTTGATACCAAATTAATCAAGTGCAAAATTACAAGGGAGGAAGGATGAAAGGAACCAAACAAAGAACTCTATCTCTATATACTTTGAAGGTGTGTATGAAATGGCGTGTGTTGGCTTGTCTTCAAATGAAACCTTCCAAGCATATTTATAGTCTTCAATTTACTTGAAGGCTACTCAATAAACAGCCTTGGGGCTGTCTTGCACGTTGAGGAAGAGTGGGGAGAGTGGTTGAGTTTGTTCCTCACTTCATGCGCCTACTTTCTCAAAAATAGCAACCGTGTTGATTAATCTCCAAGTCCAAGCTTCAACACCTTGTACTCCCAAGCTTTATCAGCCTTGTACTCTCTATTAAATCAGCAACAACTCCTTTGAATCAGTCTTTCACGTTTTTAATTGTTGTTGTTAAAGTAACGAATTTATGCATAAAATGTTATTTATGCATAAACTTCTTTTCTTCCAAATTCTCACGTGCCTAGCTCTTTTCTTTGATCATATTGCAACCTGAAATATGGACATAAATCATAGACTATACAGATTATATTAGCACATTAGTCCATTAAATAATAAACAAGAAATGTTCAACTATGTAAATTCCAGCACAGAAAATCATCTGCGATATCATCTGAAATTTGGAAATTCATCTACGATATCACCTGCAGTTTTTACTAACATAATCCATCGATTATAAACCATTGATGGCATAATGATGATGTCAGCCCTAATACTACGTGACAATTCGTCTAATTTAAAATAGCCACATCAATCTATCACCTTTATGGTCTAAGACTTAATTAGAACTGTATTTGCTTTTACTTGGGCCCCATAATTAAGTTATAATTGGATAAATATTGCATTGGCTATAAGATAAGGGCTAGCTAGGATTTTATTAACTCTAATTGGGTCGGTTTATTATATTAGGTTTGAATTTAAGAGTCCTTTTCCATAAAGAATTCTTCATGTTTATGCTAATGCTACAATAAACTTTGTTCACTGATTTAAATTAAAGCTCATATTTTACCCAACAAGAAGATGGCCTCTGATAGTTCAGATAACAGAGAGGAGACAGGGAGGGACAAGATTAGAATTATAGTTAAAGAATTAGGTTTTAAAGATACGTTTCAAAGCAGAAAACTCGACCCTTGGATGACTGCTGTCCTTGCTCGTGATGAACAACAACAACAACAACAACAACGACGAAAACAACAACGACAACGACAACAACGACAACAACAACAAACTAGTAAGCACAATAATGTTGGAGTTGTAAAGGATCAGCTTAAGGCAAATCTTGACAGTATTAATGACAATAATAGCCCCTTGTCCGTGGTCAACAATGGCCAACCCTCCATACCCGAGAAGAGGCAGGTTCAGAAATTGATTAGCATTAAGAAGAAGGGAGTTGTTACGCCCATGTCGAAGTGAAAGCATTTCTATTCATTCCTGTTTTTGTTAAGCAAAAAAAGTAAGTAGTATATTTTTGGTAACAGCTTTTGAGATTATTAGTGCTTTGTATTATTGTTTTCTTTTGTTAATGTTAGTTTTGTTGAATTTGGCCTAGAATAAGATTACTCGATTCAACGAATTTTGATGTTTAAACCCATATTTTACGATTAAATATGTGTTTTTTGAAAAAAATCATTAACGATCTAGCAGACGCAAACTTTCTTTATTGACTAAATTGATGATTGGCCATCAAAGAAAGATTTGTATCCATTAGATTTTGGCCTCCAAACCAAAGTAGGCCGGACATGGAGAGATTTGGTATGAATCACTTAGAGCATGTGCAATGGCGAGCGAATTTTCGCTCACTAAGTGAAAATCTCAACTGCTGCAATGGTGAGCGAATATTCGCTCAGACCGCTGAGTGAAATTATTTCGCTCAAATTTTGAGCGAAACCGTTAGCGAAAATGTGTTTGAACCCAAAACGGATTAAAAGTTTTTTTTTTTTTTGATTTTGATTTACCCCAAACAACGTCGTTTATGCAATATATCAAAAAAATTCATTTTTTTTTCACCTATAAATAGAGCCTAATATTTCATACTTTCTCTCTTTAAGCTTAAGTTTAAAAAAAAAAAAAAACCTTTTTGAGTTTTTGATTATGGATAATTACGGAAACAATTTCGGATATAATTCTAATCAAGCTTGGCTTGAAGAAATGTTGGTTACTGATCCAAATTTTACAAGCAATTACCGTCAAAACTACTTCCAAAACTACTCTCAAAGCTCAAATCATATCAACTTCTCCCAAAACTCACCCCGTGATTTTAATTCTCCGTTAAACACTCAAACATCTTATGCTCGATGCCATTTCAAAGCTTCACTCCTGAATCGCAGAACACTGAATTTGTTTCAGAGACACAAGAGGAAGATGAAGGAGGCAAAGAAGAAGAGGTTAATAAATAAATGGCATCAGGAAAGCCGGTTATTATCATGGAATCTAGTTCTTTTGTCCACACATATTGTATCAGTCTAATCAATTTAAAAAAAAAAAGGATACTAGTATACCAATAAATGGAAAAACTCTGAGCATGTTCACTTGCGTAGTGTATGATTTGTCACGGTCAGCTTTAATTTCAACTCATCTCTATTATTTGTCAAGAGTCAGGAATCCAATAAATTATACCTGTTAAATTTGATTTGTCATATCCAACTTGATGTTTATTTATCAGTATTTTATATAAAAAATGCAATTATAATAAAATATAATTTTTTTAAAAAAATATTTTGTAATGTGAACGAATAAAAAAACTAATTTATAAATAAAATAAACATTTTATTTATTGATTATAAAAATGTTTTGAGCGAAAATTTCGTTCACCACTGCAGGATATCAGTTTCTGTGAGCGAAAATTCACTCAAACACCAGTTTCGCTCGTATTTCGCATCGAAAATTTCGCTCAATTGTGCATGCACTTAGTTGTTGAAGGAATTGGAAGGCAAAATGCAATTCCATCGTGGTAAATGAATTAGAGATTGTCGGTGACAGTAGCCAGGTGGCGATGGAGGCACTAGCCGACCTACCTATTGTGTATGGGGACACTCGCCCCTCCTTTTTGGGAAACAAAAAATGCAGATTTTACAATTTTTTGCCCTCCCCCTTCTACGAAAAATCCTAGGTCTGCCACTGGGGAGGCGGGGTGGTGGTGATGAGATTAATGATGAAAGTCGTAGCAGCACGGGTTTGGTCCCAAAAAGGTCTCCAATGTTAATTTGTCCTTGAAGAACATGGAGAGATTTGCCCATTGACGGACTGACAGATTTAACCGTAAATCTGACATTTGTCGGGGGAAGGCTCTAGCAAATAGTTCCCTCTCCCAACCCCCGCTTGGCGGGGAGCGCTTGGCGCACCGGGGTTTGCCCTTTGCCCTTAGCAGACTAAATGATTCGAGCCCCGTGGGGGTACAACACTTTCCTAATTTATCTCAACGTATGTTTCTGCTCAAAATTTTACCCAACCAGCCTGAAATTTTGTTTCACAAAACGAATAACAAATTGCAAAACTTTTCTCCTAGAAATGGAATACAAATCAAATAACAAATTCAGGCCATCTTCTCAATTGTTGTGTTCTGTGAAGGCACTAGAGGATCTTCGCTGAGCCAATGCAAAAATATTTTCCCAGTCAAGCATTAATTCCGTTCCATTCCTTTCTCTGCAAGTAGTTAGAACAGAAACTGGCATAGGGGCGGGTAGACATCCCAAAAAATCTTGAAATGAACTACTCCCTCCGTCCCAAAATGAATATTTTTGGTCGAGCAAATTTCAAAACTTTTGGTCATTCATTTTTGGACGGAGGGAGTGATAAGTAGCTAGTCAAGTTTGGTGTACTCAAGCAGCACGTGAGGGGAACGATAAATTTTGACTAGTGTCCAGTAGAGGACTTCTTCAACTTCAAGTTCACCTTCTGCTCTAGCTGCATATATATCCTCGCAGATTGCAAGCAGCCTGCATGGATCAAACCAGGCATCTGAATAAGAAATATTATACTGCCTCTGTCCCGTCCCTGTGTCCCGTAATAAATAATAAATGTCGCACTACACTTTTTGACCCGTCCCAAAATAAATGTAGTGTTTCTAAATAAGGAAATAGTCTTTGTGCAGTTTTACACTTTCACAAGCAATGCGCAAACAAGTAAATCGCATGTCTTAAAAACGTTGACAAGTCAAATGAGAATGTACTATGTGACAGCGGGAGTAATTTTTTCCACCCATGAATGGATGAGAAAACTAAAATTCAGCAGACAAAGCTTTGTGTACCTGTCACAAGAAGGCAAATTTTCGAATGGAATTCTCATTCTCAGATCAGAACACTGGAGCCTGATGAAACGGCCAACTGCTAGGACAAATGTGATATAGAGTCCCCAAATGCTGAACTTGCTGAGAGTTTCACCAAGAATACCCTCTAACAAATCATGGAGGGAAAAAAAATTAGTAATGTTCTTCACCAAAGCCAACAATTAATCAAAAACTTCTTATAATTAAATATATTACTTACGCGGTGTTTCTTCAGATACAATAATGGCCATCGGTCCAGCCAACTCTCCACAACCCCTTGCAAATGAAGCATCAATATCATGGAATGACCACCACTCTCGTGGGCCATTGTTATGGACAAGGTCCCCGCTAACCATATCTACCTGCATAAAAAAGTAGTGCTCGTGTAAATGTTAAGTCAACAGGTCAGTTACTTTCCCAGTTTACGCACTTAATTTGAGATTCTTTTCTCTAAATAACACTTTTTAAAGAAATATTTCCCTAAATAACACACTTGGAAAAGTATTGCAAAAATAGTCTACTTTTGTGAATTCGCTATTACCAGTAGCGAAATTAAGCTTAAATTTGCTATAGCCTATAGCGAATTCTAATTTCCTCAATACTATTTCAAGCTGGGAAAGCCTAAATTCGTTATTCGCAACAGCAAATTTAAGCTTAAATTCGCTAGTGACAGTAGCGAATTCACAGAAGTAGGTTATTTGGGGCAATACTTTTCCAGCTAACAGTTTTGAGAAATATAATTTTTCTAAATGTGTTATATTGAGAAAAAATTCCTAATGTGACTTACCGCTTGTTCCAAGAAGCGTACATCACCAGAGCCAGTGACCCGAAAGTATTTAGGGTAAACATTGTATATCCTAAAACTGTTGACAGTACCATTTATCACATCCATTACTTCCATTGGAGTAGGAAGATCCTTATCTTGAATATGTAGCTCGTACTTAACAAGTTCCTTCCCTTTGGGCCTATCTCTAGTAAATTGCCAGGAGAAAACAATATTCATACTAGATTCTAAAGATTGAATGAACTTGGTCTGAACAATTGGAGGAACGACCCACAATGTGCTTGCATCAGCTTGGCAACATATCAATTGAATGTCATCCTCATTATATGCACCAAGATATCCTTTTGGGTCAAGATCAAGTCGTGAATCAAGCTCTCCCCATGAGAGCTTTTTGCAAAGAGTGGTTTCAAATAAAGTCAGCCTACCACCAACAGTCTTTAAATCCAATCTGAACACTGGCATCTTTAATCGGGTTAGCAATGTTTGTAGGATTACCACTGCTGTACATCTGTTATGAAAAAATCGAGTTATGTAGAGGATAAATGCATCAATAAAGATTCAGATATTAAATATGTAACAAATGTTTGAACCGGAGTTATCCCTGTATGTGACAGAATATCAACAACTCGGTAGTTGTGGATCATATTTGTTGAATATCAACAATATTTAAGAAAGAAAAAGGCTAAGGTGTCATTTCTTTATTTGACTGCCAAATTACGTATTCTGATGTAACTGAAGCTACAGACTACACACTAATTTTCGAAAAATTCTGGTACCCGTGTATGATGGAAACTGATGGTTTTATCTGTAACAGCTGAAGATATCCTACTATTTCAGCAGAGCTGTCCTCATCAAGTTATAATGTAGTCATGAACAGTCAACTAACACAGGTCGATAAACTCACATAAACAAGGTTTCACCCCAACAATTTAAACATCACTGCCATGATTTTTCCCACCAAATCAAAACTCGGTCTCCGAATATTTTATTTAGTGGCTAAAACTATGTGTTGATTAATATATAAGAGGACATTCTCTCAACCCCCCTCCCCACCCCCCCCCCACCCCCCAATCGTTTGCCAACATTGTTCGCTTTAGGTTTTTTTTTTTTTTTTTTTTTTTTTGCGTGTGTGGGAGGTGTCCTGGGTTGACTATGTCCTCTTCAGGTTCAAAAATCAGGCCTCTCTCTCTCTCTCTCTCTCTCTCAATTTGCATACAGTAGCTTTCCTAAAATGGCATGCCACATATTTTAGTTTCACTAATCAAAATTTGTGAATTATAGCCACATTTGAAATCAAGATGCCTTACCAGCATTGGAGCCCAAATAACACACAGCAAAATGAAAAATAAGCATATCCCATTGCAGAACTTGGTCAGTTTGGTTTGCCTTTGTCCAAGGTGGTGCCTAACCCTGTTCAAATCCACATCACATTTGACTAGGAAAAGGCTTGCATGTATGTCCTCCAACTACAAGGAAACCAAATGTTAGAAGTAACCATACCTATAGCTCAAGAATTCAGTCAAAACTTACGATAATTTATAAATATATAGAATACGTGCAACGTACATCATCTTAAAGCCACAAAAATCTTAGTGAACTCGAGCTTTAGATAGACAGCTTGGTGAAAATAAACAAGAGCATGCTCATAATAAACCAACTTTACTTGATATCATTCATCATAATGACATCCTCAATAACAATCTAACTCGTACTGCAATATGCATGGTTTTCAAACTATAACCTACAACTGTTTTGGTGTTTTACATAAGTTAAACCTATGATGCTCGGACTCTTTGGTTTACTCCGCCGTACCCATGTCGGACACTCGTACTTAAGTTGTGTCGACACGAGTCCGGCGGGGTAAACCAAGGAGTCTGAGCATCATTAAGCTGAACAATGCAGTAATATTATTAATTACTACACGTTTCTCAAGCTTGCATGATAGCATCTATGTCGAGCAGCAAAAACTGTTGCTGCAAAAACAATAAACTACTCCCTCCGTCCCAATCTAAATGTCCAAACTTTCCATTTTGGGCATCCCATTTAAAATGTCCCATTTCCAAAAAAGGAAAGTTTTTTTCACTATTCCACCCACTCATTCTCTCTCCTACTTTACTTTTACACTCACAACATTCTCTCTCCTAACTATTCCTCCCACTCATTCTCTCTCCTATTTAATTTTTCATACTCACAACATTTAAACTTTTTCTCTTTCCAACCTCACTTTTTCTCTTTCCTACCTCACTTTCCTTAATTCCCGCGCCGGACCCATTTTTGGACATTTAGATTGGGATGGAGGGAGTACTTTTTTTCAAGACAAAATGCTTTGAATATGTGAAGATCACTAACTCTTATGGCTCCTATTTGCTTTTTTAACTTTTTTTTTGGAGTTAAAGCATTAGTCCTTCCTTGTATTAGAGAATAAGGTTGTTTTAGTCATGCATGCTTAAATCCTAAATGTGATACAGAGATAACAGTCGATCCTATTACATTCCTTGAAGATCTCTTTAAACTTGGACTTTTAGCAAGATAAGTTAGATTGTAAAGCAAGAATAACAATAGCTTCAATATCAAAAAAGGTTTGAGCACTTGCCTTCAGCCAGTCATACATGGTCAAAGAGGTTGTTGTGCAAGACCAATCAAGTACACATCTCAATTCATACAGGAAAGGCAGAGCACGGTAAAGCCGAAACCCCAGATAATTAATTTGTGAAACACTACTCGTCAAGAATTGCCTGTACAATGTGCTTTCACGAGGGATCCCATAGCGGATTTGTACTGCCTGTATTGCGAAAGATATTGCCTTGGCGAGATATATAGCTCGAAGCGCAAACCTGCCAGCATGCTGGTGAGGAGATTCGATAAACCAAGCATACTTGGTCACGGAATACGTAAAGAGAACCAGACTAAACAGATAGAAGATAACTTTCCCCGTGGCAAATGAGCATAGGTAAATTATACGGTCAAGCACGATTAAGAAAAATATAATCTGCAAGAAGAAGAATTTAAACCAGTTAATCATGCTCCTATAGTAAATTTTCAGGTTATCATAAAAATTGTGAAAAACTAAATTGTGTGCCTATTTAGCCTCTCATACTCTAAACAGATTGGAATTGCAATTAAACAGTTGAAAAAACATCACTAGTAATAACTGATATATTGATGAGTAAGAAGCATACCATTAAAATAAATACAAACTCTTTTGGAAACTGATCTTCTAACTGGTAGACTTCAAGAAACTCGCTGTTATTTTTTATGACTGACTGGTAAAAAATGGCAACCAAGAAGAAAACGGCTAAATCTGCACAAAACACGTAAGCGTACAAGTCGATTTCTCTCCTCCCTCCCCCAATCACAGATACTACAGGATACGGGAATCTTACTTCATTAAAAATCCCAGCACGCTGCCCCTTTAAGATTTCATTGGCTACATCTGCAGCAGGAGTTAAGGACTTGTACCCCTCCATTGGCAAAGGTAAACCCGAAGGGAAAGCATGTACCACCTCAAAGACAACCAATCCGATATTAGGATATTCCAGGCTTCTTTCAATGCTTTGAACTCGGACGCTACTCGCCATATGAAAGTTATAGTGGTTTGTTTCATTGCAACTGAAATTGTGAACTATTTTAAGTACCTTGTTTACCCCTGATTCAATTCTTTCTGGCTGAATCCCGTCATCTGGCCATGAGTTAACTTCCATAGACAGCTGCACAAAGTAAGGTGGAGTTTCTGTGCCCTGAGTAACTGATTTCCAGTACATATTCAGACTTCTAATCACATCTTTCACTGGGAAAATGATTTTATGTATCCTATTCAGCCAACTTGGACTCTCCAAGGACTCTTTCTCTTGACGAACTCTTCTCTTAAGAGAACTGAATTCCATAACCGAAGCCCATTCACCATCTCTTACACTAATGGAGGTCTGAATGAGCGTGAATATGTATACCAGAAAAAGAGGCAAGAGACTAATAACGAAAGAGGAAGTGATTTTATGCTCTGGGAAACCCAACTCCTGAAGCCAACTCAAATGGATGCTGAAACCACAATGCTGGATGATTATTTGATACAAGTATTGAAGCAAAATGCAGAACTCACTGTAAATCAGCACAATGACCCAGAACATGTGACTTGGCCCAGTATTGACACAAAGAGCATATAAGAAGAGAGCAGCAAGGTAAGCCATTGAAAGCAAGCTGAAATTCCACAAAAATATCAAAATAAAGCAACAGTAGCAGACAACGTCATTATTTGATCGCATTTGAGCCAACAAGTAACGTAATAAAATCCCAATTTGCACGCACATTGGATCCGGCAAGTTCCTTTCACTTTCAGTCTTGACAGAAACTGGTTGGTCGAGAGTTTCATATCCAAAATTTTGACTCTCTAGCTCATAGTAGACCTCATTCTCAGAGGAGTAATCATATGAATCTGGTTCATCGTGTTTTATATTAAAAAAATTCACGAGACTGGAAACTGCCAGTTTCCCCAAAGTTTTTACCTGAGAAGCTCCATCACGGATAAGATGTACAGCTGAATTCAACGGAGTTTCCTTTACCTGAAAACTTCCCTTATTTTCACTGCCAGAATCCCAGAATTTAGTATTAAAATGACTCTCCTTAAGTTCAGTGATTTCTTCAAAAGAATCCATTCCATGTCCCATGAAGCCGACTCCTGAAACATTTCTTGCTTTGACACTTCTAGGAGATCCATTAATGTCAGAAGGTAATGAGGATTTGACACTCATAGTTTGGTCAGTGTTTATCAAATCATTTTCATCCTTGTCTGAAGCACTATTTTCTTGGTAGAAATCCAAAGGGGAGCTCCTTCTCCGTTGCAGCTCTTCACTTCCAGGAGATCTGTAGACAAAGTTTGCATCTGTGTTCAGGCTATGAAGCTGAATTTGTAGGTTAAGCATCTCTGATTTCATTTTCTCAACTTGCAAATTTCGCAGCTGTTTCTGATCCTCAGCTTTACGAATGTTTTGTAACTGAGCAGTCTTCCAAGCAGCTCTCTTCTCCTGTTCACGTACCAAAGCATCAACCTGCTCTACTTCAAGATACTTTGATACATAATCGAACTCCTGGGATGAAAACATGTATGACTGCAGTGAAACCAACATAAATATGATAATCTCGACAAATGAGGATCTTGAAGTGATACGAAATCCATAATCATATTTGTAGAATCCAATCACTTCATAAATATAGTCACTTGTTTCACATTTCCCATCACTGAAGTCTCCAACAAAAGGAGATTGATAAGCAAGAGATAGAACAATCAGCGCAAAATTATAAATCCGCAAGAACTTGAAGATTCTGTTCTTCTTTTTTAAAATTTCAAGCCGAAGCCTGAAGAAAATTAAAGCGAAACCAAGGTACCCAAGGTGAAGAATGTCATATTCAAGGGTTCCTGTAATTAAGATCAAACCAAGGACAAGGTCCAGCAAGTGACAATAACAGTAAAGCCGCAAATAGTCTAAAAATGTCCACATGTTTTTTGTTTCAAATGAGAGATCGTTCAAGACTGATGTTTTTGTCTTTTGCTGATAGGTATGAAACTCTGAGAAGCTGTAGAGGTGATCAGCACGGAGCTTGAAGCAAGCAAGCATAAAAACCATATAGTAACTAAGTAGCATTCTTTGATCATCAACTGCAATTCCTGAAAGAAAAAAAAAAGGAAAGAAAAGGGAAAAAAAAGTTACGACTGAAGTTTTACGCTGGTTGTCACACGCCTACCGTGAAGCAGCTCTCTCTCATTATCATCATTATTGAGATGAACTATCCTTACCAAGTTTTACAGACTGAAGTTTTACAGGCAAGGATAGTTCCTTGACAAGTGCACTAGACCACACCTTCGTGAAGAAGGTAATGATGATGAGAGAGCTTCTTACATCTGAATCAGGCATATAGGAAAAAGGCAACATTGTTAAACAATAAATGTGTTGTCATGCTGAATCTTACCTAGCCAACATTTTCTGCAGTATTCAAAGAAAAGATTGGACTCTCTCCAGCAGTCATGGCAAACCACTTTTGCCTCACTGGAGGGCTCTTCTTCCCATGATGTCACGTTCAACCAAATAGCTAGGTACTCGAGTGTAAGGATAGATGCTGAAAAGAAGACAAATATAGGCCACAATTTTCGAATGATATTCCGAGGTAGAAGTACACAAGCTGCAAGTGAAGCAATGTAGAGCAGTGAGATGCCATTTAAGACAGAAAAGCTAGCAACAAGTAAGGCGATCATGTTAATCTCTAGGCCAAAGAGATTGAACATATTCTCAGTCCAATATTTCAAAAGATTTTTCAGGGTGGTCTTCTGCATTTCAAGCCTCTCCTTTCTCAGCAAAAGAAGCCACTTCCTATTCCACTTATGATTGTCCACGGAGCTTTTATGCATATGCTTATATGAGTGATTTCTGGTCTTATATCCCTCTACATTCCATGTTTTTGCTTTTTAATAGAGGATCAGAATCTTTGGGAGACTCGCATCCTTTTGTGGAGAAAGGAGTTCCATGTGATTTTTCTTTTGGGGAATTAAACAAACTACAAGGCTCTTCCCACTTGTCTTTGTATCCCTCATCCCAGCTGGCATATTTTCCAACCAACGGAAGACATTGTACTGAAGTACACAAGCAGCAATAACTAAGACCTCGGCCCTCATGCCTGACTCTAAGCCAAAGAACCCAGGGCTAAATGACTGCAATCCAAGGAAACAGGATAGATGAAAATGTGTTTGCCCAGGGAACATTTCAGCTAGCTCACCCCACATCTGAAACAGATAATGAACCATCAATAGGAACCCTGAATAAACTAAAAATAGCTTAGACGGGATGCGAGAGGATTTTGGTAAAGTTGAACAAATGACCACGCCAAGGAGATATACAAAACCAAATGCACTTATTGGTGACAAAGACGCATATAGTAAGGAGAGAAACAGTATCTTCTCGCAGTGCCAAATCAGAAGGCGCTTAATAAGGGAAAAAGTAGTATGTCCCTTTGCTCCTGAAAACTCCTCGTACTTAAAGTATTTGCTAAGTCTCCTCTCATAACTATATAATTCTATCACAATTACAACGGCGAGAGACGGCCAAACATTTTTTAGCATTGAAGCACCTGGATCATAACCAAAGGCAGGATGAAGCTCTGTCATCGTAGACAACCATGTCCTAAAACAGAGAAATGCACTCAAGCTATAAATGAGAATAAGCAATGCAACTGCATAAACTTTCAAAGGAAACCATAGGCGCCTTCTTGCTTTCCCCACGAGTTGCCTTCCATTCATCCAGAGCAGAAGAAAGAATAGGAAACCGAATGACGCATAATTAGGTGTTACTGAGCAAATTGTGAGAAGAATAGTCAGGCACACGATATAGGTTCCACACGATCGATAGACAGCAAGAAATTTCTGCTCCATTGTACTTAAATACAACCCGATCCTTCCTCCTGAAAGCAGATGGCATGTGTTAGTACCCTTATTCCTCAAATTCCTTGCAGATATAACTTTTTAGATACAATTTGCAGAAATAACTTTCAGATACAAACTAGACTTCTAGAGAAACTAAAAGTTAGTACCCATGCTTCTAAGCATGTGGAACACATTAATGCTCCTATTATCAGAATTCTAGCAGTGTAGTAATAAAATAGTAGTGAGCATAAGATTAATCCAACAACTTGACAGAACCTATGTTTTTTTCTAATGGTTCACCTCCTGATTTAATGACATGGGCAAGTTCAAAATTTCGTGATGGTATCGTGATTATCGTCCTTCTTGACATCCTGAATGACGGCACACCCCTTTATTAGAAAATTGTCTTAAACTGTCACTAATAAACAAAGTATTCCCCACATGTTCTTGTTGAAAAAGTATTACCAAAGTGTGCTCTTTTCTTGAATTTGCTATTGCTAATAGCAAATTCAAAGTTTTAGAGCTTTAAATTTGATGTTGCTAACAGCAAATTCAATGTTTTCGGACTTCAATGATCTCATATAAAGTGAACTTCCTCCTACTAAAATAGCGTATTAAAATTTGAAATTAGCAACAGAAAATTTTAAGTTCGTTATTTAAACAACTAATTCAAGAAAAAACACATTTTGTTAAATACTTTTTCAACAAGAACATTTGGGGAATACTTTGTCCGTCAGTGACAGTTTGAAAAAAAAAAACCCTTAAGGGGGCGCAATGGTTTATCCACTGGGTTACCCATTTAAAATTTACAATGCATGATTTGAATGTACAATGTGCGAATAACATTGTACAATAGTCGAAAGCATTGTAAAGTTTTAATGGGTAACCCAATGGATGAATTGCCACCCGTACCCTTAGCAACATATATGCTTGAAACATAAATAGGTTCTATCAGGCCTTTCCTAACTTTAAACTGAAAAATGTGTCGCAGTGAATGGTATACCATCAACCCATTTACAAATGCCACATAACTCGCAATGTTTCTGAATACACATTTCATTTGCATTCAATAGGCAATGGTATACCCTCAACCCATTCACAAATGCGACAGAACTCGCAATGTTTCTGCATACACATTTCGTTTGCATTCAATAGCAGTCAGTAACATGTTTTAGATAGAACATGAACACTACTGAGACAAAGTTAATCTTATATTGTTCCTATCTTTTTGCGACTCCAATACAGCCAGTATGCAAAATTTACCATTGGAAGAATCATTGTAAGCTCTTTCTCTGGATGCTGAAGTACGAACTGATAATAGAACAGATTTATTTAAGCCAGCTTTCAAAATATTCCACCCAATTGGAGGGAGAGGAAGGTGTTGCACCATTGCTGAAAATGAAAAGAGCATGTCGAACCCGTTGTTTTGAATGGCACAAAAGCATGCAAGCCCAGCAATCTTCAAAAAATCCTCAGAGTGAGAATGATCAAGAAGACCTGCAAAGATCCACATGGTCTCCAAAGAATATAAGATGCTTACATAAATGTACTCCAAGAGCAATATTGAAGTTTACAATACAATTTACTCTCATATGAATACCTAACTGTGAGAGAATTTCCATGGCCAACGACCCTTTCTGCCCTAAAAACTTGGAGACTAAATTAAGCTGAAGAAGGTACAGAACCGCAAAGTGTATCTCGCATAGAAGGATCAGGCATTGGCGAAGCCTCCTACTGACCGTCCGGCTCAACAGATAAACCAGAAAGAATATCACTGAGGTACACAGAAAAAATCAGAAGCAGTTGAGTATTATTATTTTTTTAAATCAGAAACCTAGACATCTTATTAAAACTCAGGCAACAAATTTATGAGGATCAGGCATTGGCGGAGCCTCCTACTGACCATCCGGCTCAGCAGATAAACCAGAAAGAATATCACTAAGGTACACAGCAAAAATCAGAAGCAGTTGAGTATAATTTTTTTAATCAGAAACCTAGACATCTTATTAAAACTCAGGCAACAAATTTATGAGCAGTGATAAAGTTTAATAAATCTTAGTTCAACAAAATGGGAATTGTTGACTCCTGAAGCAACTAAAATATGTACGATATGAATCTGGTATACGGAGAATCAGCGTAATAAAATGTAAGTGGTTGCTAAACTTACTATATATAGAATGGACAAAACCAGGTTTCAGTGCAAGTAGCAATATCAGCACCAGTGCTATGGCACGAGAGCTTTTACGCAATACCCAAGCAATTGTAGCTACAATTAGTACTTCTGTTTCTTCCTCTGAAATGATAGGGAATGGTGAATTCAGACAACAATTATTTAAAGAATCATAAAAAAGACAATCTCAAGTTAGGACATAGCCTGAGTGTTAAATAATGGTAGGAACAAGCGGGAAAAAAAAGTGAAGAATCGGCTGCATAGTTTATATATATATATATATATATTACCCTCCATCCCACCTCAAACCGGACTAGTGGTCAAACAAATGTAACTTTGACCAAGATTTAAATAAAAAATAATGATCCTAATAAAAATTTATAAATTGTTATTGTATCACAATTAATAATACTTTCGATAACAATTTTTAGATTTGTACTAGGATCATTATTATTTATTTAAATATTGGTCAAAGTTACATAAGTTTGACCACTAGTCCGGTTTGAGGTGGGACGGAGGGAGTATATGCTTACTAAACCCTCAAAGACACCATTTATAAACATTCAAACTGGAATATTTAACAAGTGTTAAAAGTGCCAATTATGAACATTCAAACTGGAACTTATAAACAAATAAACTAACACTTGTTAAAAACTTGTTTATTGCAATTGCCGGTGTATGAGTGTTTTAAGACCCGTTTTTCTAAATGAACCAAACCGCACATCTTAAATCCCGGAACTGCGCGTCTAAAAACACGTTTTTCATAAAGCGTAGGAAAAACTAGTTTTTTACAAGATTTTGTGTATATGTATATCTATATATGTAACATATATATGTAGTATATGTGTGTGTGTGTGCGTGTGTGTGTGTTTAAGAATTTCCAAACTGACAGCCACAAATCCCCGAAACATAAGACCATATACTCACGAGACACTCATCATACTAAATACTCCCTCCGTCCCAAAATGTTTGTCCCATTTGACTTTTTTGTTGAACTTTGACCACAAATTTATGAGAGATTAATCATGTTCATGAAATTCTAAAAGTTGTTTGTTGATAATATTATTAATGGTCGAATCAATAGGAATTTTTAGAATTTCATGAACATAATTAAATTGTCATGTATATTTTTGGTCAAAGATTCAACAAAAAGAATCAGAATAAGTTTCTAAACATTCAGGGACGGAAGAATTGTATAATCTAACAATTGCTTCAGGAATACTGTTGAGAGAAATGTCTTTTGTGCATCTCTACTTGGATTGGCACCACTTAAGATGAAGTTAACATAATGCATAACATGACAATTTGAACCATTATTCGGAGTGTCAATAACCATTTCCAATAACATCATAATAAATGCAACATGAGCATCCTTCCATTCATGCAGCATACTTCCATGCCTTTCTTTTTTTTTAATATAATTTTTCTTGTGTGAGTTGATTATTCCCCATGAAAGATTAAAGTCTATCCATAAGAAGTGATATAGCAGCTATTCAAGAAGTTTAGGTGCATACGATGCAATAAATTGAAAGGTGAAATAACAGACAGGACTCTGTATACTAGACTGTTGTTCCCATACCTTGCAACGACATAGTTGCCATTTGAGGATAAGCCAGTCCCCCTCCGACAAGTAGAGGAAAACAGAATTATTCACAAGATTGCCCATTGCCACAAGAATCCCTAGACCAAATTGTGCAAGTCAAGGGATAAAATCCTGGAACAGGGTAATGCCATATTCCAATAGTTTCCCATATACGCCATGTCCTGGAATATGAAACTATATGCAAATGATATATGCAACAATTGGATAGATCTCATGAGTATATTCTAGTTTAACCCAAAATAGCAATTGTAACAATAATATCATCATGTCCTGGATAAGAAAGGAAATAGAGAGAATAAAATTACCTTCAGTAGTTTCTGATTGAAAACTGTGAATGCCACATTGAAGACATAAGTGCTAATGGCCCACAACAGAATGAAGGCAAGGAGTAAGCCATTTAAATGGCTGTAAATGGAACACAGAGGGAAAAACATATAAAAGGTGGCCAACATATGCAAGTAGTCCGAAGGCACATAAGCTTACGAATTGGAAACTCCAGAATGAGAGAGCAAATAAGGAGACCTGCCATGGTAATCCTAAATACAAGTAAGATATAGAGCAATCTTATCCTAATGAATAGCAAGACCACTGAAAGAAAACATATGAGGAAGAATGCCAAGTTCAAATTGTATTCTATAGCATATGGCTGCATTTTTCATCCTCAATGTTCCAAGAGATTCAAAACAGTAAATTTTGACTGCAAAAAAATGAATGCAACATGGATTGCCTCATGAAAAGAAGGGCAGAGGTGGTCCTTTGCATAACTCTCGAGTCCTCTTAACAGGTGTTGAAACATCACTGACCATCCATATCTCCAAACAAATGCATACCAACCCAAGCAACCTCAAATTCTCTAGGAGCCAACCCAAATCCACCTTCAAACATAGCTCACACTTTCTTCCAAGAAGCTATGCTGGTCATATATATATATAACAATATATTGAGTGTGAGTGACCTTTCATCAATGAAACTCCTTACAAACCCTGATTTTGTTTTAAGTACACACATGAAAGCGTATTTCCTCGGACATGGGTGTCCAACACGTATATTCCAAATAACCATGTCTTGCAAATCATTGATTTTCTTTTCTCTCATTTTTTTCCTTTAAAGCCATGTCACCCAGAATAGCATAATAAAGAACAAATGGAGAAGAGCCAACCTCATAAGAAGTATTAACAGCCATGTATGCAATTATCTACCCACATCCTAATAGACAACTCTTCCACTGGATGCATAAATAATGTTTAACATAGAGGAATAAGTTAATAAGAAATTTTAACCACCTGAACACCTTACATATTCCAAGTGCTTAGAGAAGCCTTATCATTCATGAACCATCGTATGATTAGCTAGAACTTCAATACTTCCAACTAAACCCACACAAGTCAGAACAATTTAGAATCAAATTTAAATTCCTATAACTGTCATTGAAGCCATGCCCAGCTCAATCCAAAAACACCTTTAATCCATT